>QTSX02000185.1:0-169213 GCA_014839935.2 Entomophthora muscae | reverse complement strand
AGCAAAAAAACATAGGAGATTTAGAGTTTTGTGTGGACAGTGACCATATCAACAAAGTGTCAACATGGGCGCTGTTGCCCTATAATACAGTTTGGGTTCCCAATTGCAATGATTGGTGTTTTCTCTTTTTATCTCTTTAGAGCTATAGGAGGTACATATATAGTTTACTGTGCAATAATAGAAAGTCAAACCACAGCTGGGTAGCTATTTGAGGAAATAGCTGCTCAACTCAATGACCTGGAGCGCTTAGGAAGTGTAGTTAGTTACTCTGTGATTAAGGCCCAAGATAACCACTTGAGGAAATAAAGGATAAAATAATACTAGGTGTACTACCCCCAATATAAAGAGGAGATAGAAAAATTCATTATGATCTTGTGCAGTGAATGAAAACCATGTGCTAAGCTATCACTGAAAGCCCTTGGTGTTCCAGGGAAATGTTGAAAGACATATTGAATTATTTCTCCAAGAAAGTTTGCTATAATAACAAAAGAGGAACAACACTCAGAGAAAATTTCCCTGGCACTTTTTTATGATGAAAAAGTGCTTAGAAATCTCAGGAAAGTGCTTCCCTTTGCGCTTTTCTACAGGAGTAAAGTGTTCAATAAACACAGGGAAACATTAATAGACCTTAAAAATTAACACATCAAAAGGCAAAATATTAACACATCACCAGTAAACCTTTTATTCCTATTTATGAATTGAAAAAACTATGAGAAAGAAATCAAAGCGCTTAAAGATGATTGATGAAGGGATCATTGGTTAAGTTTGAGGCTAATCTACTGATAGAGGTAGTTGATGGAAGAGTATGAAGCTTAATAAAATGGCATAGAAATATTATAGGAATATTTTGGGCTTTTAGTGAGTTAATACTGAAAGCTGATTCTATGGTAAAAAAGCCTGCAAGTAATTGCTTAAGTGTTCCAAGGAACCTATTGAAGGGAAAACACTTATAAATATGGGCTATATATTGGAGATTAAATTGTGGAACAAGTATCATGATCATTAGTTTTATATTTCTCACCTGGAAAAACACAGACAGTGACAAGAAACTCCACTAATAAATCAGCACTTATAAATTGATGACAATATATTTTGAAAATAACTTCATATTCACAGCACAGTAAAACTATAGAGAAATATTACATTACACAAACATAGAGGGCTTCTAAGGGAATATATTTTTGTGACTTCATAAAAAAATTCATTCTTCCCAAATTTTTCCTTTTTTTAAAAAATGAAGAGCTTTTCCTGTATATAACATCCTAACACAATCAAATGGATTAGTTTAAGCAACTGTGGGGCTCCTGTCCACCAGTCCCCAAAAGGTGTCCTGGATTGTAGCCAGGGACTGGCTGGAAGGGGTTGTCATTCTCTAGTAAGTGAAAATGTATCTCAGAAATATGTATAGGGGTCAAAATGAGCTTTTATTCACTCTCAGAAGGAAGATCCCCTTAGAAACATTCTGATATATGACCTGGTGGGTCAGGGAAACAATATAGTTTTGCCAATACTTGGAGTCCTTCAACAATATCTTGGACTCCTTGTACTTGGTCTTGGACTCCTGCACCTTAATCTTGGACTTCTGCTCCTATGACTTGGACTCCTGCTCCTTAAACTTGGACTTCTGTGCCTTAGAATTAGACTTCTGCACCATGCTTAGGATCCAGCTCCTTACTCTTGGGCTCCTGGTCCGTTATCTTGGGATTCAGCTCTCTGTATATCTTTAGTTGCCTTGGTATTCCACTTGTATCAGTCCAACCAAGCTCCTGCTGGTGATCAAAAGGCTTTCAAAAACCTTTCAGCTGAAACTCAAAAGGCTTGGGAAAGACTCTATCAAAGACCTGAAAAGACCCTGTAACTTTCCAGCCAGCCACCTTCTTATAGTGTCCTTTTCCCAACAGTTCTGCCTTCAAAATGACTTTCTTCATAAGCTTAAACCATTGTCGCTCACTTTTTCCTATAATAACTTAAGCTTACATACTTACTTTCTTAAAAGCTTAAAGTATTAATTCACTATTTTCTCACTTATACTTTTAGCTTTTGGCTTCCAACCAATCATATTCATCAGGAAACATGCCAGAACTCAACCAATAAATGCAGAGCGCAAAACTGGACCACTTCTGAAGTTCCACTGGGATCCAACTAGGAAATCAATTTCCATTGCTCAAACCGCTCAAATTGACAGCTCTTTGCACACCAAAGCATTAACTGGTCCATTATTCCGGCACCAGTCTTCCCTGCATTCAACCTGAACCAATTTAAATAGTAGAATACTATTTAAATTGTTCTTTTGAACCTCTTCAAAGTTCCCCCCATATATTTACAAATATAGTAAAATCCAAGGAAAATATCCCACCAGAACAACTTTGTATCCAGCTCTCATAGCAACATACCTTCATCTATCCTAGGAACTTAATAAATAAATATCTTACCCACACTTATATCCATATTTCTTCTTGATATTACTACTAAAACAAGGCAAAGCATTCCACATTTTCCCACTTTGGCAAATCAATTTGGCAAAATCTTGGCTCATTTCTCCGGATCACCAGTTCTTCACCATCATCTTCTGGTCTTTTGGCCAGGTCATTTCAGTCTCCAACAGCTCAGACCAGTCCTATAGCTACTTCTTCAAAAAAGTCATTAAATTTTTGCTTGGCTAACATAAGCCCTGCCTGCAAACCACCAAACATGTGGACTGTCACAGCAACATTGTAGGCAATTAGCATATATCCAAACACAGGATCCATAAATATTCATGCTTACAAAAGATGTAAAGTTTTTATCAAGAGGCAAAGAGTTTCTATGAGATGTATTCACATAGTTATTCCAGGAGCTGTACCAACCTCATGATGAACTAACACATATAGATACTATGTTGTATGCAGCAGATTCAAGAATGTTTGTTGTAAAGGTGTTGTAAGAGCTTTCTCTTTTGAAAGCCCAGCACAATGTCCTTTTTATAGAGATAGTTTATCTTAAGAATAATGCCCCAACCCAGCTGGACCTTTTCTTTAACCCAGGACACACCTTGGTGGCCTCTGGATAGCAGATGTACCACATCACCAATGTTGAACAATCTCATACTTTCTTATAAAAGGTGAGGCCAATTACAACAAGGATACCAACAATGATCCTTATCCAGAACACTGCTGATCACAATCTGGATAACTATCATGTATGCCACCACCTGTGTGGCCCAATGGCCCTTTATCATGATAAAATAATAACTGTTCTCTTCAATAAATAACACATTATTTTAAATCTCTTTTTTATACTTTATTGTACTGTTGTCTTCACCCAACTTCAAGAACTGGACTACAGTTGGTTCAGTTACAACAGTATTTTATGGCTTTGAATTTTTAGTTTACTTCATTATGGCTGTACAAGCAAATTTAAAGAGCTTGGTAATTGTAAAGAATTTCAACCTGTTTACATCCATTGTTATAGTCTTTGAAATATTCTTATTATTACAATATATTACACTTTCTTGCAATTTAAACATATGTTGTTCTTGTTGAATTAATCAGCTGCAAATTGGCTTGTTTTAGCTTGGGCAATGTAAATGCTGTTGGATGGAGACAGATCAAGCCATTGCCTTTATTTATAAGGAAATGGTAATTTCCTGGGCCAACATTGTTCTCTAGATGATACCAAAGCAACAAGATCATGTCTTGATTGCATGTATATACAGATTTTTATCATCTTGGTTGAAGTCAGAGTACTGTATGTATATGTATGTGACAATAACCACATGTTTTTGGCCACTGACTGGCCCAAGTTTCTGATAATATGTGTTGGCAGGGTTAAACTCACTATCACCTGAACCCCCATTTTATAGTGACAACTAGTTTAAATAAAGTCAGGGAAATAGACTTTGTTCACAGTTTTACTACTGGTTCAACTCTGGTAAAGACATTGATAACATACCCTTTGTTGAATAGATTGGAACCTGGATGAGATACTTAATATTAAGATTCTCCAAATACACAGAAGATTGGATGCTGGGATCTATGTTTTTTTGTAGAATTTGCTTTTGGCTAAAAATGAACTGATGAGTCATTGTTGAATGGTTTAGGATATTCTCTTTGTCTGTGACCTGTGTATTTGCTGTTCAGTGATTATGTGATTATCAAGGTACCTTTACAGGATTAATATGCATACTCATGTATTCTATCTCTTGAAGACTGATGTGTGAGCGTGCTTCATTCTGCTGTTTGTTTGTATATTGCTGAATTTGAGTTTAACTATGTTTCACCTTGGTGTTTTATACGTTTAGTGCAGCACATTGGAAATATTAGCATGTATTCATCCTTTAACATTGCTTAAGCTACCTTGCACCACCATTATCTGGTTTGGTGCACACCTTGAGTTCCCTCTTGTATGGCTTTGACTTTTATCTCAGCAGCCGTGAAAAGCAAGGCATGGTGCTTTCAAAAGGTGAACTTTATTAGACTTAACTTTCAGGAAGATCTAATGGGTTCCAGTCCAAAAGGTATAAGAACTATTTCTTTGATGCCCTGCTGCAATGAACAGGAAAGTAGACTGTTATTACCAGCTCTTTTCAAGGCTCAATCCTAAAATTGAAACTGTCCTGGCAGGAGGTTCTGAAATAAGTACAAAGTGGAGTTAAAACAACACAGCCTTGACTCTAAATTAAATGCAGCAATATTGGGATTTATCACTAAAAACTAGCAACATGTGAAAAAAAGAGGCAAAACTCAGATAATTGACTTTAAGATGGCCTATCACAAAGCGCAAAAGTGCATCCCACATTGCTAGTATGGAGTTTAATGCAGACAGAAGAGGAGAAAATACTGGGAGAGGGTGGGGTTTCTTCTGCGGGCCTGCAAACAATTTCTACAATGGAACTAAAGATGGGCATATGCTTACATTAGATATCAGCCTAAGCCTGATAATGTTTGGCCTTGTCATTGTTCTGAACCTTGGAAGAATGGTCTGTCATGACAAGAGAATACATCTTTGAAAGTGTCTTGTTATCTAAGACATCCAAGTCAATTTCAATTTCTTCTTTCTACTGGGGTTAGCTATAGATCGATATGGCTTACAGAACCGAGTTCGGGCATGTAGTAGCAGATGAGGTCTACTACCTTATTGAGCTTGGTGCCTGACAGGCGTCCAATAGCCTTCTCAAGCTCTCGCTTCTGAGCATGTGTAAAAGCCTGATACTTCCCAGAGCTGCATTTGGTTGCTTTAGAGGATGGACTTATTGTATCTTTGGAGGGTACAAAATCTTTGCGCTTCAGAACACAGGATTCTTTTTTGAGTTTGGTGTGTTCTGACACTGGGAGACTGGAAATGATACCTGCTTATTAGTTCAAAAAGTTGCACTGATCTTACTTTGCGAAGTTTTGGAGTGCGAGAGGCCAGCATTGATATCAGGGGAATCTTCTTCACTAGGAAAATATGACCATTTATATTCAAACACTTCTTGCAGCCTTGTGCCCATCTGGTACACCAGGTTGGAAGCTGAGTTGTACTTGAAACAATTCTGAAAGATGAGGCGAACATCATGTGCAAAATCAGTTGCACTCTTATACTTGTTTGAGATCAGCTTCATTTTGACTGTTGATAGGTCCATGGGGTGATTGATAATCCTTGGATAATCAGGCAAATCCATCACTTCCCAATCCACAGGCTCCAGGAAGGGTCTTGAGTAAGCCTTGTGCTTCCTTGAAAGCAATTCTTCAATTGTTTCAAGGCAGAAATCCATGTGATGCTGGGCCATGCTACTATTGGAGCAAACTGGGATGGGACTATGGGGGGCACTGGTGTGAGTGTGTGCTCTTGAAGGCTTGCTTGTAGCCTACAAAATCAAAAACTAAACACAAGAAAGACTACCTGTTTGGAATAAGCGCTTCTCGTGATAGGAGGTGCAGTGCCACACTCTATAAGATGAGACTAAGCTGTTATAGCAAAGTTTATAAGACCTTACCAAGCTTGAAAAGATTGATTTGAGTTCTTCAAATAGGTTTTGGAGTGCTTTTGCCATGTGAGAGACTGGGGAACTTTTCTTATTGAAAAGATAGCAATTATCAAAAATCCTCTGGATATCAGTATAGAAATCTGCAACTACTTCATATGCCCCAGCATTAAGCTTCTCTTCTACAGTGCTTAGATCCATGGGTATTTTTACAACCTTGGGATAGTCAGGGATATTGAGCCCTACTATATCTACAGGTTGAAGGAAGGGGTCAGAGTCAGGATGATGCTTCAAAGCTTTAAGTATGCAACTGCATTGTGAGATCTCATCCTTTGGCAGGGCCAACCTCTGCTGGGGGTGAAAACCATAAGACTCTGAGTTTGGCTAAAGCAAAGGTCAAACCAAGAAAAGAAAGTATGTACCTTGGAACTGAGCTTGGCTCCAGGAGATGAGCAAATGGGAGTCATAGAGTTACTTGCAGGTTTATCAGCAACAGATTCAATCTCCATTGCTATGATATTGTTATTTAAATAAGATTGATGAGAATGAATTGAGTCTTTTTCACTGATTATATCACAATCCTTGGAGGGGGTTAGGTCTGAAACAGTTAAATCCTCATTTCCTTTACAAAACCTTGGTTCTATTACAGGCTCAGAAATACTTAGATGCTCGAAACCTTGTAGGGAGGAGCTTTCTTTTTGGTTGTTAAAAGCATCACTTGTATTGTTTCTATCAAAGCTAGGATTGTTATTGGATCCAAGCTGTTTTCTTGATGAAGACAGAAGGACACACTTTTCAGACCCTTCATCTATAGAAGCTTCAGAAGTATTGGCAAGATCATGATTGCTATTTTTTTTAGCCAAAGATCGTAAGTTTAGTTTTGAAGTTTTTTGGTAGCTATTTGGTTTAAAGCCATGGTCAGACTTGGGGGGAGATTCACCAGGTAAATTTTCAGGTGATATAGTGATATCACTGTCAGGTATAGAATTTAGGAGTGATTTATTCAATCTATTGACTAAAAAACAAGGTTAGTTTATTTGCAAAAGAATTGTAAACAAACCAAATGCACGAGTCCTGGGCCCTATTGTTTTAGAAACAGTAGGTAAAGAATCAGACTTGAGAAGATTGCTGCTCTTAGCCATCAGTCAATTTTCCACTAGATAGTGTGTTAGGTGAAACTTATAGATGAATGGAAGCAAGCCAAGAGTATAAATATAAAAAGAACTAAATTTATTAGCCCTGTGCAAAGATAAAACAAAGCGAGGTTTAGAAAAATGCTTTTAAAAATTAATGGAAATTATTCTGAAGCCAGCATGTCACAGACACAGCGTTGAACTAAAAATAAGCGAGATTTTGAAATACCTTAAAATAGAAGGGGTTTGTGCTTTGCTGCCAGTAATTAGTTAACAAGTCGTTGGTCTCTCAAATTTTCGTTAAGCCAGCTGATCGTCATGGTTAAATCCTTCATTTTTTCAGCGCGCTTTAAGTACAGCATCAGCAATTGAAGTCCTCCTGATTACCAATATTCGACCTCAAATTGAATTATATCCACTTTTGCTTTTCGTCAGCAATTTCGAGTAGCCCGGCTTGATCCTAGAATATCCTGAAGGACCCACTAATCACATTCCATTACAAAATAATCTACTCGCCATTTATTGGGCTACGGTCAAATTGACGACAGTTTGAGTGCATGATATCATAAAAGGCAAACGCTGCTGGCTATAACAATTTTACCATCCGAACTAAGTAACATGAGCTAGAAATTCCTCTAAAATTAAAAATGTACTTTCGCCCTACATATTTCAATTTTGAACTTTCTGACCAAACCCATTAGTCTTTAAAAGCAGAAAGCAACCAATTGATTATATCACTTCCCAATATCAAAATTATATATATAGTAAGCCAATAAAAAACCAAAGCTAAATGATTTTTTGTGCATTAAAAGAAACTAGTATAAAACTCAAGAGTAAGCATCATTGTCCATATAATGTAAAGGAAGGGTTATATTAAGAAAGGCTGGCTTCCAAGAAATATATATTATACGGGAATAAACATGATGTATCCATACCTTGGCCTCTAGATACTATGATATCTCACACTATACAGCGGCACTCCCAGACTTGTACCAGGCTGTATCTACTGTTCAATGCATAATATAACCACACTGTAAGGTCTTGCCCATAATGGTGCAAGGTTATAAACTAAAGTGTGCAAAGTGTTCGATTCAAATTTAGAAGATATAAGAATGTAGGTACTGTCTGTAAGATGATCTTACAAAAACCCGCTAAAAACTTATATTGCGTAACAAATGGAGTAATAGAGTTTAAAAACCCTAAGCCAAGAAGATAGAATAAAGTGTTCAATAGTGAACAATTTGTAACTAAAGGAATATTAATATTAGGATATTCTCCATCTGAAAATTGATACATATAACTATTGAAAGATTCCTTAAGGGAAAAAATGGATACAACAAGCCTAAGGCTTGTTGTTTTACAAGTTTCATTTGGATTAAGGAAAAAGCTAAACTAAGAAAATGAATTTAAAGAAAACAAAATTCTAAAAATGACAAAATTGAAGTTTAAAAATTGTAAAGTTGAAGGGGAAGAAATCACTTAGAATTTTGGCTTAAAGCCTACTCTTCAAAAGCTCTTTATTTATAGTAAGAAAGCCTTTTCTGTTGACAATGATCACCAGGGAGGAAGCAGCCAAGAAGAGGAGCAACTAGAGAAGTTTGGAGAATCAGAGGCAAGAAAAAGGGAAAACAGAAGCCAGTACTCTACGCAGATCTGCAAGGTAAAACTGGGGAAGCGGCAACAACACAAGCAGGAGTTTCAAAGGTAATATAGATAAAAATATTCTAACTTAAAAGTAGAAATATATGTAAAATAAGAATCAGGAAGTCAAAGCAACAACAACAACAATTTGAACGCAAATCACGTAAAACAAAGGTAAGAATACTTTAAAATACTAAATTATTAACAATTTGACCTAACTTTTGAATATTAATAAATAACCTGAAAGATTAAGTAAAAAATGAAAAATAACTTAATTATCTTAAGCAACCTGCCCTTTGGGGCAGGGCATGACACACACCTCACCTCTTGATTGCACAATAGCTTATATTTATCAGTAAACCAGATCCTTAATAAATGATTATTTATCAATCTCATCATTGAACAATAAGTGTGAAGGGTGATAATCTGGCATACATTAATTGATTGTCATATTGTAGTTTTTACACCTGTCGGGATGAATAAATTAAAGTTAATTCAGAGTAACCAGAAGTCAAATAATAAATGTCCGTTTTTTCACATAAACAGTTAAACTAAAGGCAATAACGACATTAATAGGTAATTAAGATCCAACCACTGATGTGTAAATCAAATATAAAATCCACAGAATTTTCACTGTGAATTCCAAATAAAGTATCAAAGAAATCAACCCAAGTCAGATTTATACTGTATTTAATATTATCTTTCATGTGTACAAATAAGCTGTATACCAAAAAGAAAATTCTGACTCAATCTCTTGCACCTTGTCACGCTTTTTGCATTACAGCGCCACAATTATTTGAGATCATTGGACACATGGCATTTGCTTGAATAAAGTCATATGTGAGAATATGAGTAGTATTGTATCAGAAGAGCCAGGATCAAATGAAAACATGATTATTGCCCAGAAATAGCTTCTGATAATGCAGAAGTACTTAAAGATTAGGATAAAGGTCAACCAGATTAAAGATAGATCAAAGATGGGTCAAAGATTAAAGATTATTTTTATTGTAATTGATTGATTCTTCTTATACCTTCTTCAAAGTTAATCCCTGGGCTGCTAGCAATGTCCTATAGGACATTCTAACACACCCCTAATTTGGGTAATTATTAATCTAGGTTTGGCGCTTATTGCATGTCAACCAATAGAATATATTCATCTTTGCCCAGTACAGGTGATCCTTGCTGGCATGGAATAATTTAGTTACTTCAGGACAACTTTGGTGCAATACGTCAATTCAAAAACGCCAGATCAAAAGACGCCATCTCAAAAATATTTTGAGATAGTGTTGGGATTTACATCAGCAAAATTTAAAAAAAACTTAATAAAAATTATTAAATAGTTATTTTCTACATATTGGTTTCTAATACAGCATCTCAAAAAACTGTGTCAGGAATTCCTGATCCATTAGGATTGACTGATCCATATCCCTATTACTGAGTCTGTGGGTTGACTTTAGACGGGACACAGCCAAAGTGACACAGCTATTCCAGAATATGGAGAAACTATAATAAGATTGATATAGTTTCCAAGTCAGAAGACACCTGAGACATTCCGGATCTCAGGTCACGGGCCAATCCAGAAGCTTCTATAATTAGATGCTAAGGATTCTGGATTCCAAATAGGGACGCAGACCCAACTCAGAGATTGCTTGAGGAATTACAACATCCTGCTTCACCAAGAAGTGAGACAGAAGACTGTCTGTGCAAATTCTGCACATTATACCGAGCACAAGGGCAGGTCGGCCAAATTGGGTGTCAACTTAGTTTGCCGTAACTAAGTCAAGGTATATCTAGGTTGAAGAGGAGAAATCAGCAGCCTAGAATATTACCTCATCTCAAACCTTATTTGGGTTTTGAGATCCAACTCTAGGGGGTGAAGCTAGTAGCTTGGGGATGATAGGCTAGCTAGTAAGAGTTGTCCGCAGCTAGACGCCAGTTTGGCTACTAGCTGTCAACTATAAAGGGTCCTTCCAAGATCACTTGGAAAGAAGACAATTTAATACCCTTCAACATCACTACTAGTCCAAATAGTAGCAGTATCAAAGTACAATAAGAGCAACTTATTGATACTTGCAAATTCCTGCCAAACCACCACAGACGGTGTTGTGTCTCCAAAGGACCACAGGACTTCCACCTCAATTGGACCAACCAACAACAGAACACAGCCTGTTGTCACACCCATCCACACCAATAGAAGCACATCTGTCTTCATATAGGTTCACATATCCCAACATACCTAATATGCACAATAAAAGTAATTTCTCTTCTTCAAGATCCAGAAATCTTGACAAACTGCATCACAGAAACGCTATCTTGAATCAAAATAAAAAGAGTGTTATCCAAATAAGATTTTTTAATTATAAAAACACTTAATAAATACCCTAAAATATGTCATCACAAAAAACTGCACCACAAAAACACTATCTCAAATCAAAATAAAAAGTCTGTTATCAAAATAAGGTTACCAAAACTATGCAAATTCAACTGCAAAACTACCCAGCTTTAAGCGCCGCTGCGCCGCCTTAAACAATTAAAAAGCACCACAGCGCCAACTTGGGAAAGTCTTGGGCGCCGCTGTGCTGCCTTGCAAACATCTTTTATGCTGCGGCAGCATCTTACTTTTAAATTTAGTGCCGCAGTGGCACAAGATTATAATCCCCAACATAAAAATTCTGCTAATCAATAATATTTCTATAAGAACTAAATTTAGAAGATAACTACAATAATTAAAAACTTAATATAATAAAAAATAAGAACAAAAAAATAACAGAAACAATAAAAAAGAGGATAAGCAAAAGCAAGTTTATTGCAAGAAAAGAAAAAGGAAGGCTCATTGAGATTGATCCCTTGTGTTGGGGGCACCTCTACACTGATGAGCAGAAGATGTAGCAGGAGGAGAGGCCTGACAGTTGGCGGGGTGGGGATCCTTGGCAGGGCGCTGGATAGTAATCACTGGGTGCTCATGGGTGGGGATTGTATAACGATTGTTGTCCAGGCGCTGGCGCACGTGAGCCAGGATCACCAGCATTTGGGCCTAGGCCAACTGGGAGTTGCGGGACATTGTCAACCAGTTGCAAAGGGGAAGGCGGATTTGACTGACTGGCATCAACCAACCCCAGCTACCACAAGCAGAGAACGCAGCACCTATGGTGAAGCAGTCCATCAACACATCTTTCATGTAGGAATATGATAGGGGTAGGGGACGCGGAGTTGGTAAGCCAGGGAGAAGTAATGCTCCAAGCAGCAACCAGTGTACCTGGGCTGGCCAGGCTGGCAACTTTTGGGAGGATACCACATAAAGTGACAAGTTGCAGCAGCCAAAGGAAGGTAAAGGGAAGCATTGCCAGTGGTAAAGGCTAAGATACACCTTGAATGTGGCAGAGAAGCAACAGTTGGTGTTGGCTTGGACGGGCAAGTCCAAGGTCTAGTGGAAGCTGGGATCTGCTGAAAGCTCAAGAGCCCAAACCCAAGCCACCTTGTCAATATACTCATTGCGGAAAGCAATGGTATGAGCATGTTGCGCGGAAATCTCACTAGGGGCCAGGGTAGCTGACTGCAGCCCTAGACGCACCTCAGCGGCTAAACAGGAGGCATTGTACTGGCTGTGGTATAACTCCCCTGCCCAAATTGGGGTCATTGCATCCTCATTGGAATGTAGTGCCTGTACAAAGCTGTACATTGTCTCCTTGTGGTGGCAGATCCCAAACTTGCTAAGAAATTCAGTGTAGTCCCCCACCACATGTTGGAGTTGCGGCAGGCGCAAAGCATTGCAGATGGGGTAGGGGGAGGCGCGCCAGTGGAAGGAAGGCGTTGAGGAAATGGGTGCTGAGCACCAGAAGGATTGCCACTGGGGGCGCACCGCTGACAGGAGGAGGCATCTCAAACATGGAGTCCTCATCAGGTAAATCCCCAGCACTAGATTTTGGCGCAGTACTATGCTCAGAGGCTGCCACAGTGGTTGTGCAATCCTGTTTGCAAAACTGAGAGTCACTGGCCCAAAGTTGATTCAAGAAAGCAATACAAATTGAGTGCGACATTTTTCAAAAAGCGCGCTGCTCCACTTTGTCCATTGAAGCCATCATTTTGTTGTAGGCTTGGCGCATGTTGCTGTTGCTGTTGCTGTTGTTGTTGGTGTTGGTTGAGTTCATCTTGGAAAGAGAGAAAGTAGTGTTTGGTCAAGTGGGGGGGGGGGGTATGTTGGAAATTTTGATCAAGCAATGATGCCAATTATTAAGGAGCTCATGTATTAGGATTACAGCAGCCAACTCCATAAATTAGCAGTATAAAATCAATGGTGCCAATCATGACAGAGCTCACGGAATAGAATTACTGCAACCTCATTGTCATAAATTTATAATATAAAACTTATATATATTCAATTGGCAGTAGATTTTGGATCATTACTGCAGAATACCCAATGTCATGCGCCGCCGCGCCATCTCTATCATACATAAAGCACCACCACGCCACCCAAAAAAAGCTACAGGTGCCCTGGCACCGCCTTGCAAATATTTTAGATGCCATGGCACCGCTTTACTTTTACATCAAGCGCTGCCGCGGCGCTATTTTTGAATCCCCAAAATGTTAATCTAACTATTAATCATATTTCTAAGCACTAGTCTCAATAGGATAATTGAAAAAAGATATTTTTAATCAGTAGTAGATTTATAATTGTAAAAACAAAATCTAACCCAATGAAAAGCAGCGCCGCAGCAACTAAAATATTTGCAAAGCGGCGCCTGGAGTTTTTAATTGTTGGCGCTGTGGCGCCTAAGCTTTAATTAAAATGGTGCAACTGTGTGTTATTTGATTTTGTTTGTCTATACAATAATACTTTTATGTGATAAATCCAAGCTGTTCCCTTTTTAATTGGGAATAAAGTGTTGAGGGTCTGGATGTACAAGTATTCCAATTATTGCCATCACACCTAACATCCTACCATTGCCCAATTTGGTGCCTTTCCAATATACCATTTGACATACCAGAAATGGCAGCCAACTAATATCACATGACTGTCCAGGTATCCAGCAACTCAAACCCATCCAGCACATGACCAGCCCCTGGGTTTGATCCAACTAAAATCCCCTCCACAGCTAAAGCTATATAAGTCTAAAGTATTATCCAATAAAATATACTTCTTCTCTTCCTAATTCTATATTTGAAGCTTCCCCAAAAGGCGCTCCTTATCACTAATAGCACTACAGTTTTTGACCACACCAATGAAAGAAAAAATGACTGAACAGAACCTGCCCACCTTTGCCCACATACTCAACCAGGCCACATCCCAGGATACCTGGAAGATGTACTTCCGCGCCCACAACATTGATGAAGACATTCCTAGTGGATGTACTGTATTTGAAGGTCTGGTCATGCCCAAAGCATGCACCAAGATAATTCAATACAGTTGCTCTCTACAACTACAAACAAACACACAACTGCCTATCACAGGCAAATTTACCAACACCAAATACATTGGTATTGACAAGTTCTTTGGTAAAAACAAAGAAAACAATCAACTGGCTAGACCACTCAGCCGCAAAACTCCACGCCTCTGCATTCCCCACAAAAAATGGGTCCAAGAAGCCAGCAAGCGCCTATATGAGGCCGCAGCTAACTGGTTCGCCACCTGGGTTGGCTCACAAACTAACAACCAGCTTGACAACTGGGAATAGTTCAAAGCCAACATCACCCACAATTTCTGCAGCATTGAATCTCTCTAAAACATTGCAATACAGCTCAGCAATCTTCCTCAGAAGACCACTATCACAGATTACGCCAATGAATTTGAGGAAATACATTGCAAGATCCAAAACCCAGCACAAGCTGACAACGTACACACCAGAGCATCATTCATCAACAGAATGAAACCCTCTGTCCATGCCCTCATCCACCCAGAGGCTAACACCTCCATGCCTGCGCTCATTGCTGAAGCCAAGCACACGGAAAAATGCGCAAATATGGAATATGCTGCACGCAACAGCAACCGCTCCTCAAACGGCAATGGCAGAGAAAACTCCAATGGTAATAAACACCAAAATACCAATCATAGCAACAGCAACTCCAATTGTAACAATGGCAATTGTATCCAAAGCGCAAACTGCTCCCGTCCCAGGAAAGAGGACACTGCTGAAGTTAACAATGCTGAAGTAGTAACCTGCTATGAATCTGACCCCACATTCTCTGACCTCAAAGGTCTCAAAACAGAGGAACAGGGAAAAGAGGAGGGGGAACAGGCTTAAGTGCCCCTGTCTCCCCCCAACTTGACAAGAAACTGTACCAAGGCACAAACTTTGCTGCTTGCATCCCACGTGTCCTGCAATCCTCCATTTTTATGAACATAAAAATTAAAGATTGCTCAGAACTTCTTGTCTATCCATGCACTTACAAATCTCATACACATAAAATTTTATTTGACTCTGGTGCACAACAGACTATGGTTAGCAAACCTTTTGTAACCAAGTACAAAATACCAGTTGTCAAATCCAACTTCAAATACGCCAGAATGTTGGACAAGTCAAAAGTTCTACTCAAAGGCAAAACAACGCCCTTCAGAATTGACCTCCAAGGCATACAAACGTCCATCAAAGGACTTGTCATGAACAACATAAACTACAACATTGTAGCAGGCATGGACTGGTTCACCTGAGTGAATCCCAGCACATGTTGGAAAACAAAAACCATGACAATAAAATACAATGGAGTCAATTTCAACATTCTCAAAAAACCCAACAACCTCATTCTAAGAGACACAGTATTTGTTCAAGTCATAAACCACAATGACTCTGAACATCTAACCAAAGACAGTACCCTCCACATAATGAGGTACTCCAAATTTAATAATATAAAAACACAAAAGATCCAATGCCCAGAACTCATGGCACTCCTAAACAAATATGCTCATGTATTCAAGGAAGAACTCACAGAGTTACCCCCCAAATGAGAGGTCAAACATGGCATTGACTTATGCAAAGCCATGCCCAAACCTGCACCCCTCTACAGACTCTCTCCCATGGAGACACAAACACTTAAAGCCCACATTGAGGACAATCTAGCCAAAGGATTCATTTGTCTGTCTGAATCCACGTGGGGGGCAGCAGTCTTCTTTGTAAAGAAGAAAGAAGGATCTCTTTGCTTAGTTACTGACTACAGATCACTAAACGCAAGTACAGTAAAGAATAAATACCCTCTTCCCCTCATAAAAGACCTATTTGCAAGGCTCTCTGGAGCAAAAAATTTCTCAAAAATTGATCTCACATCTGGTTACAACCAAGTTGAAGTTAAAGAGAAAGACATACCAAAGACTGCGTTCTGCACGCAATTTGGGTTATTTGAATGTAAAGTATTGAATTTTGGGATGACAAACACCCCAACAACATTTTTCACCATGATGAACCAGGCGCTAAACAGACTCTCAACCACATTATGTTACCTTGACAACATCATCATATTTTCAAAAATAAAAGAGGAAAACCTCACGCATGTCTGCAAGACACTCAATTGACTTGCAAAGCACAAACTTTACACAAAACCAAGCAAGTGCCAATTTATGGAAAAGGAACTCCTGTTCTTGGGCCATATTGTCTCTGATAGTGGCATCAAAGCAGACCCAGATAAAATAAAAGCCATAAATAACATGCAACGCCCCACCTCTGTGAAACAAGTAAGATGCTTTTTTGGTATGGTAGCTTACCTAAGGAAATACATCAAAGACTGCGGAAAGCTCACCACACCAATCAATGACCTAACCAAAGGTAATGCCAAAAAGAAATTCATCTGGACTCCAGAATGTGACAAGAATTTCCAGCTATTAAAAAAAACTTTGATCAAAGCACCAATCTTGCAATACCCTAATAACAACAGGTGCTACAAGCTTCAGTCAGACGCTAGTGACACCGCCATTGGCGCAGTCCTACGCATCTGCCAGCCAGGGCAGCAAGATTTCCTGCCAGTATGTTACAAAAGCAGAAAACTAACAAACACTGAGCAAAGGTGCCCAATACACAACAAAGAATTGATAGCATTATATCACACATGCAAGACATGGAGATGTTATCTCAAAGGACACTTAAACGTCCAAGTACTAACTGACCACAAATCCTTAATCTATTTCAAAACTCAGAACGCACTTGCACAGCGCCAAGCCAAATGGATGTCCTTGCTGGAACAGCTTAACCTGGATATCCAATACAAAAAGGGGGCAGAGCTGGTCACAGCCAATGCTCACTCCAGGCTATGCCAGCCAAGAGAGGATCACCCTGACCACCTGGACCCTGACTGGCCCAACCTATACAACACTGAGTACAAGACAAAAGGAAAGGATCCCTCCACACACCAACTAACCCATGATACGCTAGTAAGGAACAAAAAACATTTCCACATATCAAATGGCACAGTATACCAAGTCATCAAGGATAAACACATTCCATACATTCCACTTGCACAAAGAATCAACACTATACTAAGACACCACTGTCTTCTAGGACACACAAAGGCTAACAAACTATATCTCACATTAAAAGAGATAGTATGGTGGCCCAACCTGAAGCAAGACATAATTGATGTTCTAAAGAAGTGCACAGTGTGTGAAAAATATGCCAGCACTAAGGCGCTACAGCCAACAGTCAACCCAGTACCTGACCCTGAACCATTCAAGGTTTGGGGACTGGGCGTAGTGAGACCCTTCCTGGAAACCAAAACAAATCAACATTTCATAATTGTAGCCATCAACTTTGCCACATGTTGGCCCATCTGCTGGGCAACAAAAGATCACAAGGCAGAAAAAATAAATCAATTCATCAATAAAGCAATCATAGCGGACTACGGCAACCCAGACTACATCATAACAGATGGAGCAAAAGAGCTAAAAGGCCACATAGTAAACAGCAATCTAAAAACAAAGAACATCAAACACTCCACAACCTCACCCTACAGGCCACAGGCCAACAACAGAGTGGAACGCCTGAACAGCAGCCTTATCAGAACCCTGGAGAAAATAATGGATGGTAAAGCCAAAGACACATGGCCACTCTATGTGAAACATGCATTACTAGTATCCTGGGTTTGTACCAATCAAGGGACAGGCTACTCACTGTTTGAACTAACATACAGGTACAAGCTAGAAATAGTCACCCACAACAACCAACCATATGTGAAGATCCCCCTGGGGAAACCTCCCACAGTAGAACAGAAACCAGCTCTACAACACATACGCCTCAAAGCCAAACTGGCAGAAAAAAAGAGACTCAAAACCCAAAAGGTAACCTCAACAGAGGACCCACTCCCCATCAACTCCCCCATCTGGGTCCTAGCTGGGAACAGAAAGAAGCTAGACTCAGTACACAGAGGACCAGGAAGAATCATCAGATACCAACCAGACAGGAACACCTACCTGGTTAAGTTCCAGGGTGCCAAAGAGCCCATCACCAAAAAGTATCACAGATCTTGCCTCCGCCCTAGCAAAGGAGAACAATTGACCCAGTTGGTGCCTACTAGTAAACAACTCCAGGAACATCAGGCAGCAGCTGTCAAGACAAAGTCCCCTCCTGATGTATCCAAGTAACCTCTTAAGGGAGGGGTGTGTTGAGGGTCTGGATGTATGGGTATTCCAACTATCACCATCACACCTAACATCCAGTCATTGCCCAATTTGGTTCCTTTCCAATATACCATTGACATACCAGAAATGGCAGCAAACCAATATCACATGACTGTCCAGGTATCCAGCAACTCAAACTCATCCAGCACATGACCAGCCCATGAGTTTGATCCAACTAAAATCCCCTCCACAGCTAAAGCTATATAAGTCTAAAGTATTATCCAATAAAATATACTTCTTCTCTTCCTAATTCTATATTCAAAGCTTCCCCAAAAGGCGCTCCTTATCAAAAGTATGGTATTAATTTAAGACTCCATATAATAAATCAACCTAAATTAGAGCCACTTTTATAGTACTACCCCCTATAATACAGCCATTCAAAAAACCATGTTTAATATGCTAGCCTTATTCCTTATCATAGTATAAACTTTGCTATTTGGGTTTTGTGAGATTAGGCTGATTGACTACAAATGATCAGGCTAATCATTGCACGCAGATCTTAATCAGTTACACACCGTATTATCACTTGGTTATCATTTAATCAAGTGTAGTAATTATACACCGTATAATCACCAATATATTATAATAGATATGGCAGTTACACACCATGAAATTGTTAGTTTATTATAATAGATGTTGCAATTATATGCCGTATTATCACTGATTATCATTCCAATGTGTACTGATTGTACGCCGTATATTACTTGCTTTATTATATTTGATGCAACAATTATATGCCGTATAAACGTTAGCCAACATAGTGATTATCATTGATTCTACGCCATATAACCTAAAGATCACCTATCCCTCACCCCCAATCCACCCTACTGGACGTTGTATCAACCCAGCCCCACACTTCCCAATGGGCTTTTATGCTCATATCAAACAAGTGATATGAAAAAGATCAGGAAATACCAAGTTTGGGTCAGAGCTACACAGCGTATAATCAGGTTTCTTATTGGTTTGGATCAGCATTACACAGCAGATAATTCACGGGTCAATACTGGATTGATTCTGCTATTATACAGCGTATAATCTCTAATTCAACCTGTTGCATTAATAAGCAGAAGACTTTCCAGCCAGAAAAGGATCACTGATTAAGCCCTACAAATGGAATACCAAATTCCACCTTCCAATGCTGAAAGACAGATTAAGGATCATTTATAAGCGTCAACTAAATACAGCATAGTTTCCCAGCGCAATAATAGGCGTGTAAGATACAGCCAATTAATAAATGATAGTAGACTAACTCAAGAAGAGCGTAGGCTGTAGCTGAAGTGCCATGTACGCCTGCAAAGGCCAGTAGCAACACACATGCCAAGGACAGCCAATCAGGATAGGTGCAGCTAGCAAAGATGGACCTATTGCAAAGGTAGCCACTGAGAACTGTCTGAAAGGAGAAGAACAAGGGTTGTTGCAGTATATATTGATACAGACGCCTGAAAGGAAGAGAGGAAGTTCTTAGTTACACCTGGATAGATTGCAGCTGCTGGCTAGATTGTACTCCAGCTTCAATAAACGTAATTATCTTCAAAGTTCTATTCTATTGTAGTCTGTAGTGCTCTTGCATAGGATTAGGTAGAGTACATTGGCAAGGCTAACATCTATCTGTAGCTTTGAACATATCAGCAATAACACAAGTTGCTCAACAGGTTTCAATAATACAATGTTTACTAGTAATTTTATTTAGTAATGAGAGTATCTCTTTGTGCAAAATGTACCCATTAAAAATTCCACTGGGTTTTGTATCACCCAATAGATTTGATGCACACAATGGATAGGGGGAAATAAGGGGTAATTACATATGATGCAAGGCTATGCTATATTGATTCCCCTACTGCAATTCATGCTTTTCACTTTTAAAAAGTACAGTTTCACATTAAATCTCAATTAAATAAAAAAAATGTAAAAAACCGTCTGAAACTTTGCATATATGTATTTTTTGATCTCCTCTAAACAACTGGGTACTTTTTAACCCCAGTTGTATAAGCTAGTTTTAAAAATATTCAAGTTTTAATCTTTGGCTCAGTTGAGATAGCTCCACCAGAAAATTGTTAATTTAATATAAAAATGGTCAAAAACACTATATTTTTGAGCTACAGCATCTCAATTACGTCATCTTGAAATCACCATTTCATTTGCAAGTTTTCAGTCAAAACTAACAGTTTTTCATACTTGCGCTACTAATAAATTTTTAATTTTTACAAATACAAAACATAATAATTTTGATGGTATATAATTCAAGAGTTTCTCTAAAATTCCATGTAAAAATATTGACTACTTTTATATTTAACACATTCTCATTTTTCTCTTTAAAAACTTCCCACAAATTTGAACTTTTCTGACGCAAATTCACTCTTAGATGCCTCCCAAGCCTACCACCAACGCTACCCCCAAGGCTCCCAAGAGCACAGCAACTCCTGCTCAGGCAAGAAAGACCAAGGCTACCCTCTCCAAGAAGACTCCTAAAGGAAAAACGCCTGCCAAGACCCTCACACCTTCCCCCAAGCCTGAGGCTGATAGCCCCACCCCCTCCCCACTCTCTCTTTGTCTACTCCCCCTCTGATCTCCAGGAGGAGCACGTCCACTCCAATGATGAAGATGAGAATGAAAGAGTCTCCAAAAACAACTCTGGTGACCATGGTTTTGCAGCCTCAGAGGAGGAGCCTATCCTAGAGTGGGACCTACCTGCACTTGCCAATATCTGCAATGTCAACAGGCAATTTATAGTTCCAGCTGTTTTCTCTGGCTTGTTTCCCATTATGACCAAGAAGGGGAGTGCTGGCTTTGTCAAGGACGGCTTCCTTTTCATATACAATGACTAGAGAAAAAATATGGCAAACCATCACTACAAATGTGATAGTAAGGCTGCCCCACGCAATTAACTACAATTGGGTTTACCCAAGTCAAGAAGCTCACCATTAAGCATGACTGTTTGGGCTCTGATATGATTCTCTACTAACTTATGCGCTGGTACCTTTGCCAGGCCATTCCTTTCAACAAGGACTTTATTTCAACTGAGCTGGTAATACATGCTCTTCTTTACCTGAATAAGGATCAGGGAGAGAAGGTTGGAGAAAAGACCAGACTCCAACGGTATATGACTGATCAATGGTCAATTGATGCCAATATTGGCATCAGCACTAGAAGTATCAATGATCTTGTACTTTTGGAAGTCCAGAAGACTACCATGCTTGGAAAGCCCTTTCTGTTACACAACAACAGGCAAGGTTCACCAAACTGTATTTTGTGCTTTTCAACACAATAGGATCTTGTACGCCTTCTAAAGTGTGATACCTGGTTTGAAAATGGGACTTTTGCCTCTTGTCCAAAGCTATTTTATCAGCTTTGGGCCATCCATGGTCAGGTCAATGAACATACCATCCCCTTTGTCTTCTTCTTTCTCCCTAATAAAAGGGAAGAGACTTACATTCACACCTTGAATATACCCAAGCAAAAACTGGATGCTATCTTGCCTACACTTGAAGAAGAGCCAACTGAGAAAAGGGGCTGAAAGAAGAAGGTCAGCCCAGAGGCTACCCAAGAGCAACAGACCATAACCAGAAAGGCGCCAGAGTCCCTTCCTTACCATACCATGTTGATGGTTGACTTTGAGGCTTCACAGGCCAACACTTTTATCAAGGTATTTAGGAGCAGGCCCCAAGGCAGCTTCTTTCACTACTGCCAGGCTCTGCGCAAGAACCTGATGAAAAACCCAGCCCTCAATAAGCTGGTATAGAAAGATGGTACAAAGGAGGCCAGAAAGATATTCAATTGCTTTGCTGCTCTGGCCATGGTCAGAAAGGAAGAGGTTAACCTTTTTTACAACAAGCTTCTCAACAACAATTACATTTTTGGGAACCAAGAAGCATTTGCTCCTTTCATATAGTATTTTGAGCTATAGTGGGTAGGTGTATTCCAGGGACATTGCTGCATCTGCAAGGGTGGCAACTTGATTAATTGGAACTGCTATAAGCAGGTCAAAGCTGGCAAAACTAAGACCACCTCCTCACTTGAAGGTTGACATAATCAATTTTCCCGCCTGGTTAAGGCAAAAAATCCTATGTTCAATGTGATATTCAACAAGCTGAAGATTTAGAATGCACACAGAGATCAGCTATACTCCCAGGCTGTCAAAGGCAAAGCTTTTGTAGCCAAGCATGCTGACCAGCAGGTCAAGTTTTCAAGTGTTACCAAAGCAGTTTTGGCCTATCACACTAGAGAGGGCTGCCTTACCCATCTCAAAGACATTGTCACAGCCCTTGGATCTAATTTATAATCCACTTTTTTTAACAATAAACTTCTTTCTTTCCAATATTTGATTTTAAATTTATTACTAGTATATACATGTTTAATATAGTGTTAAAATTTAATACAAAAATAGCACCGTTTTAGGATGTGTTGGCTTTGGAGCTTTGCACACTATAGTTGTCATTAGCTGACCCCATATTTTTATTGCATATTTAAACTCCTTGCATGATTTTTAGTCTAGCTGTATGCTTTTTTTGAACCTTTTAATATGTATATATATACTTAATATAGGGTTGAAATTTAATAAGAAAATATCACCATTTTAGGATGTGTTGGCTTTGGAGCTTTGCGCACTATAGTTGATATTAGCTGACCCCACATTTTTATTGCAGATTTGAAATCCTTGGATTATTTTGAGTCTATTCAAATATTTTTTTATAGTTTTTGAAATGATTTTTGGGCTTTTATTAATATTTTAAGTTATCTGGTGTGGTTTAGCCAAAAATCTGAGATAGGGTACAAGATGGTGTCTTTCTAGATGGCGTTTTTGAGATAGCATCATTTGAATTGACGTATTGCACCATTTATTCATCCTGCTGACTATGAGACACTTTCTATGATACTTTATTATTTTTCCTATATTTTTCTTGAAGTCTATTATTTTCATGAATTAAATCACATCCCACTACCAAACCCAAAGCTTGAAACAGGAATTAAACTCTGGTCAACTTGGGCTGCAGGCTGCCAGCCCTAATAACCAAGAGCCTGTCTGCGTTTTTTGGGATTTAATTCTCCCTAATTCAATCCAATGATGCCCAGGAGTTCAAAGAAATCCCTGTGAATGCCCTAGAAGTTACAAAAAGGGAACCTTGTATTCACTGGAATGATGCAGAGAAGGAGCCCCCAACTTTTGATATAAATATTCTCACATCAACTAAGATAGCAAATGAAATCAACACTGGAATCTACAGACCTTCAGCCATCAATGAGAACACCAGCTAACAGGACGCTCCCAATGATGCTGCTCCAGAACAGAAAGGTAAAAAAAGTATACTCAAGCCATCCAATGAAAACCTGCCCTGCTCTAATGCCATTTTATCACCCAGAATCCTGGTCAGCCTGCCTGCCCAAATCCCTGATGCCTGATCCTGTGATTCCTGATATCTGGAATTAAAGCCTAGCAAATGAGGACTATATGTACCACCAGGTCTAACTCCAGGCTTTATTGCTATTTTAAAATAAAGAAATTTTATGAAACATTAGTTCTCCTGATTGTTTCTGTATTTTATTATTGTCCTCTGCCACTTGAACATTACTCCTTCTGGTCTTCCTGCCCTCTGCCTGCAGTTTTCTGTTTGCTGGTGTACTTTGTAGCCTCATGAATTTTACAGAGTACCCTCTGAAGACCAATTTTAAGGATTATACCTCCAAGAAAATACTGTTAATGATCTCCTGGCCTTCACAAAAAAGTTAACTTATTTCAATTGTGAAGGCATCTGGAATATAACAGAACCTGTCTGTTTAAGGATAAGTACAATTCCCTTCCTGTCTATCAAATTAATATAAAAACCCCACCTATACAAAGCTCATGTATGTGCCTCCCTCTGATATACCCTTGGAAAATATGAAAAAGCTATTTGCAGTAGTATATATTACCCTCTTGGGGGTAATAGACTCCAATTCCTGCTGCTGGCCCTTGGTCCTGGATAGGACAGTCTTTATCCTATGTTTTCAGGTTAGTGCCAATCCTATGGTGAGCCTTGCCTGCCTAACCTTTGGCCTGCTCAATACCCAATTATAAAGGTCCATTCACCCAAGAATAGTTCCCTGACAGCTAGGTAGGCGTTACAATGGGGCAATAATTTAATCCTTTTCCCTGGATCACTGTGGAATGAGCCTAATTTCTTTCTGTTAAGAGCCAATACCAATGTGATAGTTCCCTTGGGGAGGGGAGCTTCTGTTGATGTGATTTTTTGTGCTTTGAATTGTTTTTTCTGAGGCTATTTTGTCCTTGGGTCTTATTGCTTTCAACTTTGGGTTATGTTCCTCTGAGGATATTTTTCCCTTTTGGATAGTTATGTGAGGCTCCTTATTTATTATCTAAATTTCTGGTTTAAAGATATATTTTAACTCAAAGGAGGAGTACCCTGTCCCTTGATTAGTTCAAACTCTTGAGAATAACAGACAGTTTTTGAGGTATTAGGGCCAGGTTTTTTTAGGTTTCCTATTGTTGCAAAATCTTTGACTACTCTCTCTTGGAGAAGTAATTCCCCAACTAATTTCCTGATTAATCATTAATTTGGTTGCACCCTTATTAATTGCCCATCTAATATGGAGATCAAACTTTTTGATTCCTAAACAAAACACTACTTGGACAAGCCCCATGACTGTCATGATGTACATGGACAACATGTGGATTCCTGTGATACTATATGTCAGGAAATCCTGATCTATTAGGGTTGACTGATCCATATTCCCATCACTAAAACTATAGGTTGATAATAGACAGGACACAGCCAGATGCAAGACGCATATTCTGGAATACAGAGAAACTATATCAAGACTGTTATAGTTTACAATCCAGAAGACACCTGAGACATTCCGGGTCTCAGGTCATGGGATAATCCAGAAGCTTCTATAATTAGATGCTAGGCATTTTGGATCCCAAAATAGACACAAACCTGCCCTATTAAATAAAGACAAGAAAATACAACATCCTGTTTCACTGAGAAATGGGACAGAATACTGCCAGTGTGAGTTTGTGCATTACTCTGAGCACAAGATGGGACCCGCCCTATGAAATAAAGACAGGGAAATACAACATCCTGTTTCACCAAGAAATGGGACAGAAGACTGCCAGTGCAAGTTTGTGCATTACTCCGAGCACAAGACAGACTGACCCTATGAATGTCAACTTAGTTGACCCCAACTAAGTCAAGGGATACCTAGGCTGAAGAGGAAAAATTAATAGCCTAGTATATTACCTCATTCCAAAACCTTATTCAGGTTTGGAATCCAACTCTGGGGGTCAAACTAGTATCTTGGGGATGATAGGCTAGCTAGTAAGAGTTGTCTGCAGCAAGACACTAGTCTGGCTACAACTTATACACTATAAAAAGCCCTTCTAAGATCACTTGGAAGACAGACAGATAATAACAACCCATCTCATATTACTGCATAAATAATATTATAGTAGTATCAGAGTAATCAGACCTCTCTGGTCTGTTACTCCAAGATCTCTTTGTGGCAGCCTTCTGGTTTACGCCAAATTGCTGGTGCTGTGTCCTTTGACCCAAAGATTTCCTTGCTAACTGTCTCCCTTGATCAACTAACAGCAGACTTCCAGATCAAGGCAAATTTAACCCAGACAATTAATATCCAATAACATCACTACTAAGCCAAATAGTAGTAGTGTCAAGTACAATAAGGGCGTATTATTGATACTTTTAGAATCCTGCCAAACCACCATAGACAGTGTCGCTTTCCCAAAGACCACAGGACTCTCTCATTACTTGGCTCAAGCAGCAACAGAAACCAGCCAGTTGCTGCAATCACAAACCAATTAGAAGCACATCTGTCCTCATACAGATATCCCAATCCCAACATGTATAACACACCTAATAAAAATAACATATTTTTTTCTTCAAGAACCAGAAATCTTGACACTATATAACCCTCAATATTCATATTAACAAAGTATCATTCTCTTCTAAATTTCCCCCTTTATTTTGTTTTATATACTTCCAAGAATTATATAATTGACACTATTCATGATTTTTTCCAGTGATCTTATCAGGCTGCAATTGCTGCATTCCACACATTCATTTGCCTGTAAGCAATATGGGGATGTAAATGAGTGTTTGATGTTCTTTTCTTGTAGATGTTTGTTTAGTTTATATCTTTTCAGTTCAAGTACACCATATATGATAAGTTATTCTGACAACCCTTATTGTGAAATAATTGCAAAGTTGATAAGCCTGTTTATTGTTTTATCTGTATGGTCTTTGGCTGTCCAGAAGATGTGATATCTGGTTTCAAAGTCAATTGTTACTATTATAGAGCATAAAACTACTTTGGCTACTAATATAAGGACTACTAAATCCAATCATTGTCTTTAAACATTTCTGGAAATGCTACAAGGTAGTTTTACAGTAGGAAACCAAATTAATGAAATAGTACTCCCTTGCAGAGCCCAAAATCAACAAAGAACTGCAACCAAGCCCTTAAAGAAAATTGAAAACTTAAATGCTGTCATTGATAAAAATGGGTCAAAGATGAAGTTGCCCAAATAGCCCTGGAAAATCTAGACCTACCCTACTTTGCACCAATTATTATGCCAATAAAATTACATGTTATACCCTAATTGAAGATGGTAGTTATTGACCCGCTGGTTGCCAAATTTTTCCAGATTATGACATCATCAAGTCAAATTCAAAAGTTGGCCCACAATCTGCTGAAATATTCTCACCAGCTAATCAGATACAGCAAAATCCCCTCATCCCCTCCCAAACCACCTTGAACATTTCCCCTATCCCCCTCTAGAAACTTGTTTCTAGATATCTCATTAATATTGAGAAAATAAATTACTGAGGATTACAAAACACCATTATGCTTAAACACTTAGGCCTTCTGACCCCAGTGATTGACTGCTTGATTACTCTGTTTCTGATGTTGTCCTCAGATTCTCTGGTAGTGCCCTGGCCAGATCTGTATACAACCCCATATTCTTCTTATTCTCAGATCTCTCTTTGAAAATGCTGTTCTTGATTTCTGTCCTCATGTTGGCTTTCTACTACACCAAGTTTGATGCAAAATTCATCAGTCCCTCCTATCAATTTGGCTTGGTACTTTTAAAGCAACTGACAATTTGTTCAATTCATCCTCATAAATTGTCTTTAACTAGCTCTGCCTACCATTTTATCCTTACAGATAGACTATAGGTTCTGGGACTTTAGTGCTTGTGTATTTTTGCACACTGTGAATTTTTCAATTGTAGCTTTGATTTCAAGTTATTAATTATGCCAAAATACTATCTCTATGGATTATTAGTATAGGTTATTGGCTCTTTTATGACCTAGAAAACACTGTCTTAATACTGTGTCTACTTGTTGTGAGAGGGGAATATATGGGACTTTGTATCTTTGAATTTTTGGTAAATTTCAGGATTTTTGACCAAGTAATGATGACAATTATGACAGAGCTCAATGAATGTAATTACTGTAGCCTTAATATCATAAATTAATAATATAAAAAGTAAGTAATGGATCAGCAGTAGAAGTATGATTTTTATGACAAACCACACAAGGATAAGTGCTGCTGCGCCGCGTAATTGAGACAGGTTTTGCTGCTGCGCCATCCATGAAAAGCTTCAGGTGCTGCTGCGCCGCCTAGCAATTAAATTGGGTGCCAAGGCGCCATCCTAATGATACATTGAGCGCCGCCACGCCAACCAGGATTTATCTCAAGTGCCGCCTTGCAAATATTCTAGGCACCAAAGTTCACCCTACTTTTACATCAAGTTCTGCAGCAGTGCCAGGTTTGAATTCCTGAAATGTGAATCTCCTGACTAGTTGTATCTATAAGCAAATAATTTGAAGTATGTTTGGGATAGAAGGAAGTGATCCTGAAGCTACCAAACGCACCACACCAGCAAGGGCCACCTGTGCTGGGTGAAGATAAATATACCAGTGTGGGGTGATGGGCAGGATGCCAAAAGAACAAAGCTGAGCTACACCCACTTTGTCCTTTTACGGCTTCCTGTCTGGGTACATGCCTAGGTATCCTAGCAGAAACCTTTTTTGTTTTTTTAAATCAGTGGCTTTCTAAAATCTTTATCTTATATTCTAGTTGTTAAAAGGAAAAGGTGTGTCAAGCAGGCTGCTAAAAGAGCAAAGCTGTGCTACTGTTGTGAATTGGGCCTTCTGGACATCTTTGGGTTAACGTCTATAGTCACTTGTGGGTAGAGTATAGCAGTAGGCCTAAACACAAATTAATACAGGTCCAATGACTCTGTAGCCTTTACCTTTTAATATTAGGTAACAACTAAGTTGAGTAAAAGACAAGATATAGTATATGAAAGTATGTTTTTTATTTAGAAAGAAGTGAAGTTTATATACCATCCTGGCTGCACAATGGACGCAGAAGTGCTATTAACACCTGCACCATTGTCAGGAACATTACAGGATCTTCTGGTGTCCACCAGGCTCTTGCATCTGTGTTCTTTCCATCTTAGGATGATCTGGACAATCTGACGGAAAAAGAGTAGGTGCACATTACCCCAGAGTGGCTGCAGCTTGCAGCTGCCTATTATGGAAGCTGCTTGCAATTCCCAAACCCAATTCAATCTGGATGTAACAGTACAGCCATCCTATTTTAACGTCCAAGATACAATTATAAATACAAATCCATTAGATCTGACGGATTTGAGTGCAAACCAGTTTAGTCTTGACCATCAGGATTAATTCCACTGATAGCCTTGACCATTATACACATGCTGTCTAATTTACAACAGCTACGCTCAGCTTTACTCTTTTATGGCAGCCTGCTGGTATGTGTTTCCAGTTATAGCTGATAAAAGAAAAGATGTGCAGGCAGGCTGCCAAAAGAGCAAATCTGTTCTACGCTCTGCTTCACTTTTTTACAGCAGCCCGCTGGTACGTGTTTCTAGTTCATAGCTGGTAAAAACTTTGGTTAAAGATGAGTGTGAAGTTATATATTTTGAAACTTATTTTTTTAAGATTTTTAATTATCTATATCACAAATTTTTGGTAAAAAGTCATGGGTGATGACAGCCCTCTAGTATGTGTTTCTGGTCAAATACCTGGTAAAAATCTATTTAAAGATGGGGGTGCGCTTATGTTTCTTAGCAGCAATAATTTTGATTTTTAATTGAAATAATATCAAAAATCAATGAGTATATAAAGTTGAGTGGTGAGAAAGCTACCAAAAGAAAAAAGCTATGCTAACTCAGTCCTATTATTCACAGCTTCATACTATTATCTTTTTTTCTTCCCTAGCAGAAATACCTTTTTGGTAGTTAAGTATGTCTTTTTTAAATTTTATTTACTATTCTGGCTGTTAAAAGATGATTTAATGATATCTAAAATAATTTTTAATATAAAAATGATAGCTTTATTATGATTGCTAATTTTCATTAGAGAAGTATGTATGCTTTGTAAATACTCTATTATACTATTATCAAGGATTTATTAGAGGTTTGTACCTTTTATTATGCATTGTATTTTGACATTTAAGAGACTGGAGATTAATTATAGTAATTTTAAGAGCTGTTGAGATACACAGACAAACCCAAACATAGAACACCAAGTTTGCACACACAAAAAGCAACAATTTATAGATTTTAACATAAAATTAGCCCACTTAAGATTTGCTTTGTGAATGACTTCTGTGTGGTCAGCATTTGATTTTGGTTGTCTATCTCAACAACTCTGAAAAGTACTGCATTTTTATCCACATCTTAAAAATGCAGCCTTTTTAAATTCTTTATTTTCAGTATATATCTTGAACTCAAATGGACATTATATTACCCATATTAATAAAGATCAAGTACATGCTATAAAAATTTATGTGGTTCCTGAACCATTATTTTGTAGTTTTTAGGCTTAATATAGTCTTTTTGTAGTACACCTTTTTACTAGGATACAGACTTTATTTGTTAGCAACTGCATATTTTATTTATTAACATACTGATATCAATTTTTTTACATATATGTTAATTCTATGTGGTACTCTGATTTTTGATATCATTATTTACTATTTTTGATAAGATAGTGTCTGATTTTGTATATCTTTTTAGTAATCTAATGTGTTGTTATTTCAGCATCATAGCATTTGATTTGATTGCATTTTATTTTTTTGGGTTCAGTACCCTCTGGTAAGTTATATTGCTTTTGATTTTAGTAGAAAACATCATAAAATGAAACTATTGTAATACAGTCTAAAAATTGATTTTTTTATGAATTTCTAATATATTTTTGTTATCTCGGAAAAATAATTATGGTGGTCTTTTAAAAGAGGAACGCTCTAATTTTATGAGCAGAAGAAAGTTTAAAATTTTATAGTGGCTATTATATATCAAAGTAGTTTATATGGTGCTGGAGTTTTACAGATGGGGGTGAAATAAAAATTATTATAAATGTTCTATTTGGGTGAAATTTTTTTAAGTAGAGTCAGGACACTCTTGTTTTTTATTATAAGATAAAACTTGACTATAACACCTAAAATATGAAGATTAATTAGAAGTTTTTTAAGAAAATTATAATTTCTTGGTAGAGAACTTAAAGCTAAGTAGCTTTGAAATATACATTTTAATATTTATTAATCATATAAAAATAAGATAAAACTTAATATTCAAAGATATAGCTAATAAAAGTTTAAAGAAATGAAGTTAAAGAGATTACCTTAATAGTAAGAAGTTGAATTTGGGTAAAAAAAGAGCTATTTGGATCAAAAAGCTAATTTAGACAAACAGTTTTGTAGTAAAATATCTGGTTACTCTAAAAAAACTTACCTACCCAATGATCTGCTGTAGGAAGAAATATGGAGCTTCAAATTAAGGTTAGTAGTTTGGAAAAGATGACTTACCTAATCCATGATCTGCTGCAGGAGGAAATTTTGTGCTTTTTTAAAAAGGGTTAGTAAGTTAGTAAAAAGCTTACCCAGCTCAAGATTTGCTGCAGTGAAAACTGGGCATTTTTTAAAAAAATGTTAGTAATTAGAAAAATCACTTACCAAACCAAGATCTGTGTCAGGGCAAAAATCTGGGTTTTCTTAATCCAGGTTAGTAAATTTGATAAAATTGACTTACCCACCCCAAGATCTTCTGTGAAATAAGTCAACCTAAAAGGAGATAAATGTTAGTAGTTTGAGTGAAATGATTACCTGAAATGCAGCTTGGCAAAAAATATTAGTTAATCAAAACAATCCTTACCAACTCAAGATCTACTTCAACACAAAAATCTTGTTTTTAATCTAGGCTGGATTATTTAGTTAAAGAAGTTTACCTAAACTTGATCTTCTTTGGGGTGGAGCACCTTTAAAAAAATGAGGTTAGTAAATGGAGTGAAATTCTTACTTGAATTCAGCTTTGATTTTAATCTCCAAATGATTAGTTGTTTTAAAAAACTTATTACCATTTTAAATTAATGTTAGCTTTGGTATTTTAAAATATGTTTACCTTCAATACCTTTGATTTACTATGCTTAAAACAGTTAGTATTGTGTATATTCCAAAGCTTACCTTTTGAGTTTGAAATGATCTATATTATTTATAAATGAAAAGGTTAGTATTGTATCTGACTAAAGATTACCTTTCTTAGTCAATGCTTTTGTATCTGTTTGGCAGAGAAATAGGTGGGATCAACCAATAATAGTTGATGAAAGAATTCTAAGCTCCAATCATTATTAGTAATATTTTATATAATATTTGACTCTATTACCTTTTAGGAAAATAGGACTAAATTAAGTCCATTGAAATATATTTTTACTTTTATTAACACTGCCACAGGTAGGGATGATGTGAGACACTTCAAAGTGTCCAACAACCCCTTTGAGCGGCAGCATCAACCATTTAACCAAACTAATTTGTATGCATAAATGTATTTGTTGTCAGCCTTTGTTGGACTCAAAAGAGGATAAGTTCTTTCAAGCAAAACATATAGAAATAATTTCCCCAGTGACTTGAGTGGTTATATATGATTCTATTGGTTGACTTGCAATAAGCAGCAGACTTAGATTACTGGTTACCCAAAATAGAGGCATGCTATAGTGTCCTAAAAGACATGGCTAGCAGCCCAGGGAGTAACCTTGGAGAAAGTATAAGAAAAATTAATCAATTACAATAAATCATCTTTAATCTGGTTGACCTTTATCTTAATCTTTAAGTACTTTTGCGTGATCAGGAGCCATCCTTTGACAATAAACATGTTTCCATTGATCCTAGCTCTTCTGATATGGCACTAATCATATCCTCACATATGAATGTATTCAAGTGAACGCCCTGTGCCCCACATTACTACAGAATTGTGTTGCTGTTATGCAAAAAGCGCAACACAAGCTAACCAGCAGTCTTGAACCTGGGGCACTGTCAGGATCAACCCTGGGTATCTACAGCAGATAGTGTCAAGCAGCAGGTGCAGAGGAGGAAGGTCCTTGCTTCTTGGTTTGGAAAGGTTGAGTTTGAAGTAGGTAACTGAACCCAGGATTAATGATAACTTTGATATCATGATCAAATTTAAATCTGAAATGGGTGGATCCTAGTAAGTTTACTGATGATCCCTCTTGGCGTCAGAGGAGAAGACAGGAAGACCAGTAGGGATAGCCAGTAAATTAGAGAGAGTTGTGGGATGAAGAACTTTATAATAATCAAAGCCCGAGGACATTTCAACCATGCAAGATACAGGATTTAGAAACCAAACTTTACCAGAGTAAGATTGGCAAGCAAGGGCCCAGAAGGTTCTGCTCCCCATTTTAAAGGGGGGTTTACCAGAATAGGTACCCCATTGGGTGGCTTGATTTCAAGCAAGGAAATTAATTGGCTACATAATACTCTTTTTAACCCTGAGCCAGATTTGCTGGTAAGTTTTTGATCAGTTGGTGGGCCTGGCTTTGATTAGACGTGGACTTACAGGTGGTTTGGCGGGAAAGCTATTTCTAAATTAACTTCAACTGGAGCTGTGGATGTGAAGCCAGTCAATTGGCCAGATCTAATCACTTTCAGATTGGGCAAGCCCAAGACAGCAAGCAATCTGAGTTGATCAGGGATCCCTCTTGGATTGGGATGGTGGCCAGGAGAGAGCTTTTAGGTGCTTTTGAGGGGTAAGCTAATATAAATGTCAGAAATATCATTTTCATGGTTTCTGTTGACAATCAGGAAGAGATGTCTCATAATATTTCTCCTTATCCAAAGGATCAAATGAGTTACTTAAATGAGGCTAGAAATAGTTGGTTAATAGGTAGTAACTGTCCCAAATTACCTGTTTTACTTGATAGCATTAATCTTGGAAATCCATCATTGACAGGTACAGAGATCAAACCTGGGCTGCCCCAGACCCTTGACAGTTGCCTAAAAGCAATTAAGTTAGTAAATTCAAGTTCAAATTAATTTTTACCTGAAGTTAAAGCTTTCAGCTAATCAACTGCTTTTGGTGTAAAACAATCAATTCAAAAGTGTTAACACTACACTAGAGCTTAAAGTTGAGCCAAGCTCTACACTTATTGCTACTTTCCCTTCTGGCTTCTCTTTTGTGTCTCCTGGAACTGATCCCAGCACATGTGGGATCACTTTCTGACCCCTCTTTTCCCTCTCCAAGCTGTTTGAAGAGCGCTTGGGGGCCAAAAGGGGGATCATTAATTTAAAGTATATTTTATATATTTTAGATTAATGGATGCCTCTTACCACCTGTTTTCCCTTCTTCCCCAAAGTTCTTTGTCTTGAGGCTATTATTATGTCATTTTCTAGTATATAAGACCCATACTTATTATTTAAATACTTGTTCAGTTAACAAAGTTTTAACCCAACCAATCCTTGACACTTCTTAAACTTGCTTCTCCACTTCTTCATATAAACCATGAGATTATCCAAGTCCTCCCAATGAAAGTCCTTTGGGTATAAATGGTTGGTTTAGGAGCTCCTGCTGCAGGACTTTTGGGCCAGTGTTTTTTTAGAGGCTAGAGCGGACTCTAGTTCCTCTACTTCTCTCCAGCACTTGGATAAGTCTTGGCGCCGTGTGATACCTGGTGTATGGTATACGGCCACTCCCTTATCCCACAATCTTTGGTTACAGAGAAACAACATATGTATATGGAGACCCTCAAGACTCAGACTCCCAAAATATTCCATCTCTTGGTATTGGCTGTCAGAGCCCAGAATGGGCCAGACAAATCCCTATGTTGTATAGGTTTATTTCCTGTGATTACGCAACCAATCATTTGTGTCATCAATCTCATTAATTGATCAAAAGAAAACCTTGATGCCAAGTGGGTAATCAAACCCTGGTAAAAGCCAAACCTGGGGCCAATTAGAAATTGTTTCAATTCCAAGCAAAAAGGTTTTTAATTATCCCACCCTCTCTGAGACCAGAGAATTAAAACCTGGGCTGCCACTTGACCCCAAAATCTCCTGCCAGCTTCCCCAGGACAAGAATAGTGAAAGGATCCTCTTAACTGACAAATCATAGCCTGCCTATAGGACACAGCTTAAGAATAATCCTTCAACAGCCAATAAGAAGTTAACAGTAATTACAATTGCAGTTTCCCAGCAGGATATAGCTGGGAATACTGGCAACTCTTCCCTTGTTGATATCTTTCTCTAATAAACAATTGCAGTTTATGTCATTTAATCATTGGAAGATTGAAGGACTTTATTATACTTTTACCACTTTACCCTTGTTGTTCTCCTTCCCCAGAGAAGAACTACTAACCCAACTGGTCCCAAGGAGCATCAGGCAAGATATCCTTGCCCTTGCCCAGACAGAACCAGTTAATTCTCCTCCTGCTAGGGTTCTTGATCAAATTGTAGACCCTGCCTGCCTTCCTATCTTGTGCCACTGTTTCCTCTGTACCAGCCAGCCCATTGACCAGATGAGCAAGTCTAATGAGAATTACCCCTATTCCTCATACAATTACAGTAAGCTTGGGTTTTCCTATGTCACCTTATTGGGTTTCACTGAACAAGTGATTCCCCATATGGGTGCTTGGCAACCCTGGGCCTCTGCTGTGAACTACATGTTGAGGATTGCCCCAGTTGTGTACCGGGTGTTCCAGGCCTGCCCTTTGCCCCATTTGTTGACAAGCCTGATAATACACCCAGACATGACAGTATGTCAACCTTATCCAAACTAGTAATCCTGAGTCCCTATTCCCTTTTAATGATAGGGGCTACTTGTATGTTATTTTTTATGATTTCAGCTTACTATATCTACAGATTTTGAACCAGAACTAAGCCAACTAATGATGAGCCTAAGATTAAAAGTCCCCCCAGTGATGACCAGGTCCATAATTTTATCATATCTACTTCCAACCAGAATGTGTACATGCCTTCCACATACCCAGACCTCCTCAAGATGTACCTGGCTAACTTCAAGAAAGGTATGATCATGGTTAACACCCTATTCTGCGCCCACCCCAAGAACTATAGAGACAACGTCCAGAAAGTCATGATGGTAGCTGCCCAACTCAAAGACAATGTCAGAGAAGTATTCCTCACCACACTGGAGGAGGATCCCAACCTTATCCTGTCCTACTATACCTTCATCAAAAAAATGAACAATGATAACACGCCTGCCAGAGCAAAGGTACAGGCCTACATAGGCCTTATCCAACTGGTCCAAGGAAGAGATGACCTAGAAACCTACATAACACATTTCCAAAGACTAGCAGCTTCTACAGAGATCCCTGATGAAAAATCTTTCTTACACTTCAGAAATGGTTTGAACGCCCACCATGCCAACTTGATGCACCATCACCGTTGTGACCTCCCTAAAGATGAGTTGCTTGCCCTTGTCCATGAAATGGACTTTAGCCAACCCCAACAGTATGGGGGAGGACCTAGAAGCTTCCAGCTACCTAGTACTGCCATCAACGTCTGCCCTAGATTAAACATGTCTCCTGAAGAATATCAATACCACATTAGAGCAGGACTATGCTTCTACTGCCACCAGAATGGCCACCTGTTTAAAGACTATCCCACCTGAAAGATCATTGTTCAGGCGCCTTCTATGTCAGGCACCTACCACTTGGAAGTAGTCTTCCAAGGAGGTGAATGATTGCAGAGGGATTTAGACCAGTTACAAGAGAACCTACAGGAAAGTACACCATCCCAAGGTGGAATAATTCCCCAAACAGGTGATACCAGCCCAAAAGCGGATCAAAACGTCTTAGAAAGAAGTACACCCCCAAATAGCATAAGAGGAAGGCTGATGCTAAAGGGCAGAAAACCTGAGGTTTGGCGGGATTTTTAACAGACCGGTAGTTCTTAGGTTCTTCCTTTTGAGGTGGGTTTTGGGACAAGGGAGTAGCAGTCTACCAAACTCCTGGTATTACTTGGTTCCAGGAGTTTTCCAAGAAATGGGCTTTGGGAGAGGTACCAGAGTCAGCATGTGTGCCTAGCAAAATGCTGGCCTGGACAGCCTGCAACAAGATCATCCATAAGATCCATTTATACATAAGAGACTCCATAATAGAAGTCTTGAGTAGTCTCATGGTTAGGATTAAAAGGGTTTAATTCAAGCTAAATTAGATAGTTATTCACTTGATTGAATGTAGACTTTATTGATTGAATAAGTAGTAAAATATAGCTGACCATCTTTATATAGCCTGGTAGCCAGAAAATATTCTGGAGACAATATAAAGGGAATCAAGGAGTTTGGGGATGAATCTGGGAAATTTGGAGGTGAACCTGGGGAATTTGGGGCAGTTGGAACTTAAAACTAGAATTTGTAATTAAATTCATCATAAATATGAACTCAGCAACATAATAACAATATTTGTTTTAAATTAAATGCCTACCAAGCAGGTCAAACACTAGAGAAGCTCTGGTTTTCTCCACATACAGGAAGGAGATCAGGAGAAGAACAGACAACAGAACCAGTGTATTAAGAGCCAGGAATCTCAGAAATAGTGTTGATCACCTTAGGAACGTCACCTGGATCAATTAGATAACAATTCAAAGTAGATTTGGCTGCAGTTGATTGGCTGCAGCATTATTTCAAAGGTAATGATGAGTCAATGTTAAAATTAACACTATTCTTATTATTTAGTCAGCCAACTAAGTCCAGAGATTATACAAGTTTGATCCCCATTCTGGAATAATCAACTTTAACCAGAATGGTTGTCAAAGGTAATTGTAAATTCACTGCCACCTCTGGCCTTGGATCAAACTGTTTCCCCCGTTGCACCAAAAAAGGGCCAAAAAATACAGCCAAGTCACTCAATTCTCTAGGAGATTTAGCTCATACTGTTGATGAGAGATTGGTTCTGGCCTACCCTTCAGACCCCCCAGCTCTGGTTGCCCCGGCCTGGGAAGAAACACTGGTCAATTTGGACTATTTGTTAGCATGGTGTTGCCCTCTCTTAAAAACAATCAGGAACACCCAATCAAATGACGCCACATCAATGACCAGAAAGTCAAATGAACCTGAACTGATTGAGGTGCCTTCCAGCTAATCAGGTAGAGCCGCGGAAATTATCCTGAAACCCTCCAGTACCCCTGGCTCTGGCCAGCAAATTTTCTCTCCCAGCCAATCAAATGCAAGTCAAAATAGTCAGGTGATCATCCCTTAGCAACTCATTCCCTTTTAACAGTGCCAGGGGACTTTGGGTCTCCTGCTTGTCAATTTTCTAATATCATTAAAAGTTTGGAAACTGTTGCACTTAAATTTAAAATTTTTATTTGGTTGGAAACCCCTGTTTTGGAGTTCCTACTATCTAAAGATTGAATTTTTAGTTATTTTATTAAACTTTACCTTGTGTCAACCTGCCTCAAACCCGGCATCTCTTCTGGGACTATTAAGAGAGGCTTTAGCATATAGTTGTTGTATACTTACGCTCAACCTTTCAGAAATTGCTTTTGAACTTAAAATTTTAGTAAATCACAATATAAAAATCTATTTTTACCTTGATTTTCTCTATAAATTCTTTAATTTTGAGCCTGCTTTCTATTTCCTCACCTTCCCAAGCCACCTGAGATCCCTACCAAGCTTCCAGAGCCTGTTCTGCTGCTTTTTGCTTGGTTTGACTTGTAGGTTCCCCAATTAGCCTCAATTTTATTGTTTTTAGGTTAAAAAAACCCACCAACCTTCTCCAAATTTTGTGGTGTTTTCTACCATGATACTCCCTGTCCTGAAATTTTTGGTATTTTCCTTGGCACCATTTTTACTGCTTTTGTGGTTGACCTCACCAGACTTATGGTCAAAGATCTCATCTTCTGCTTGGCTTGTGGGCAACAATCCTTCCAGTCTCTTGGATCTCCCTAGTGGTCTTCTATTCTCTGGGGAGAATGTAGTAAAGAGCTTGAGCTGTGACAATCTGGACTTAGATGCTGTTAATTATGCCTTGCCTACTCCTGTGGGTGGTGAAATGTTGATGTCCTCCCTCCCCATCCTGGAGGAGAGCAACTTGGTGCCCCTTGAGGCCCCCAAGGTGTCCCTTCCCGCTCCCACCTGTACCCCTTGGTTGCTTGCCAGACTGATGTTGATGGGTTTGAATGTGCAATTCCCTCAACTATCTCCTGTGTCCTCCCTGTAGTCCCCTCTTTGAGAAGCTGTCCCAGTCCTCCACTGGGCAGCATCCTGGTGGTTTGTTTCACAGGGATGGGAGCCAACTTAGTTAGTTTGGCCCCCCTCTCTCATAGTAATATAGAACAAATACTACTAACTAAATCAACTTTTCCATTATTTTCCAATGAAACTGGGTTGGAATACCCTTCTGTGGTTAGATTTTCCACTGCATTGTTGACAGGAATTTCCTCAGGAAGATTCCTGACATTCTATTTCTGCAATAAACAGCTCCTCCCAGTCTTATACTATTGTTGAATCTACTATGAAATACTTGACTAAGGAAGCCAAAACTCATGTCCTCTTAGATAGTGGAGCAACCCACAACTATATTGAGAGAAGTCTTTCTGATAATCTAACCCTACCCATGGAAAACAAACCCACCCTGGTGATCCTGGGCAACAAGACAACTGACATGTCCTTTGCAAGTAAGGGTAGTGTCACTGTGGTCCTGGGCTCTGCCCAGATGCAAGTCAAGTTCCTGATAATGGAGAAGCTACTGCAACCGGTGGTACTAGGTTTTGAGTGGTGGGTGGAGAATGAGCTTAACACTAACTACACCAATCAGAAAATCCTATTTGTATGGGAGGAAATGACCCACAAGTTACCATATGTAACCACCCTTACTTCCCTGCTGCTGAACAGCATGAGCGTTAACCCCTGCAAAGGAGAGATGCCTGAATTCCTGAAGGACTGGTCACCAGTTTTTTCTAAAACAATGACAAATGCCCTGCCTCAACACACTAGATTAGATCACACCATGGACTTAATCCCTGGAATCCAACCCAAGCATGGACTCATCTATGGATGTAACATGAAGGAACAAGCAGCACTCTGAGAATACCTAGACACCATGTTAAAGAAGGGATACATATGGGTATCCAAGTCTCCTTGTCCCTCTCCCTTACTGTTTGTCAAGAAGAAGGGTGGTGAATTGAGACCCTGCATAAACTACCAGAACCTGAACAAGATCACTGTGAAGAACCTCTACCCCATGTCAAATACTCAAGATCTATCTGACCAGCTTTAAGGGACCAAAATCTTCTCAAATTTTTACCTTAGTAATTTATTTAACTAGATCTTTATTAATCTTGAGGATGAGTGGAAGACTGCCTTCAAAACCAGACAAGAATTGTTTGAATATCTGGACATACCTTTTGGACTCTGTAACACACCTAGTACTTTCAAAACAATGGTGGATGTCATCTTGGAAGACCTTAATAATCAATGCTATGTAGCCTACCTGGATGACATCCTCATCTATAGCAAAACCCCTGAGGAACACATAAAGCACTTACAATCAGTACTTCAGAAACTCCAGTAACACAGACTGTACAGAAAATTACCTAAGGGTTAGTTCTTTCAAGATGAAGTTGAATTCCTGGGTTACAACATTTTGAAGAGAGGATTTTCCATGTTGCCTGATAAAATAGAGGCCGTCACATCATAGCCAGAACCAAAGAACCATAAGGATGTAAGAATTTTCTTAGGCCTTACAAACTTTTTCAGGAAACTTGTCCAAAAATTTTCTTCCATCTTCCTTCCCTTGACCTGCCTCACATCTGAGAATAATGCCTTTGTATGAGATGAATCAGCTTGTGTTGCATCTGACACCCTCAAGAAAGCCTTTGTCCCTCCCCTGTTATTGCCATGCCTGACTACTCAAAGCTGTTTGTAGTTGAGACCAATGCTTCCAACTTTGCCTTGGGGGGTGCTGCTTCAGGAGGGAAATGATAGTAAGCTCCACCCTGTAGCTTAATACTCCAGGAAGTTTTCTACACCTGATTTGAACTACTCAATATATGAAAAAGAGATGCTTGTCACCATCTAATCCATGAAACATTGGCAGAGATACCTTTGTGATACCACCCATCCTGTGAGAATCATGAAGGACCACAAGAACCTAACATACTTATTTAAGCCACAAAAACTCAGCCAACACCAAGCCAAATGGGTCTTATTCCTAGCCAACTACAATCTGAATATTAACTACAAAACAGGGAAGATAAACATTGTTCCAGATGTACTGAGCAGAAGAGCCAACTTCTTTTCAAGTGCTAAAGAGATAAAAGATTTCAACACCAAGTCCCTACTGTCACCCAAGATGATAGAATCCATTATTCTATTCTTAGAAATTTCAAGCAGGAAAGAAGAAATCTAACATGCTCAGACCCTGGACAAGAACTGTATTACTATCATGGAAGACTTAGCTGAGAACATTGACAGCAAGTACTACAGAGCAGGTTACTCACTACACAGAAGATTCCTAAAACTAAATGGACAAACCTACATACCTGAAGGTCCACTGAGATTGAAGATTCTGAAAGAGTACCACAACTCTCTCATGGTGGGACACCCAGGCTGCACCAAAACCTTGAAGGGTATACAAAGAGTGTACATGTAGCCAAGAATGAATCTGGAGATAGATACATACATAAGTGGTTGAAAAACATGTGGCTGCTCCAAACCCAAGTGAGAAAAACCTGAAGGCTTGCTCCAACCCCTCCAAATTTTGGAAGGCCCTTGGAAGTCAGTATCCATGGACTATATAGTAGAGCTCTCAGAGTCAAAAGGCTCTAACACTATCCTTGTGATTGTTGATAGAATCACCAAGATGGGTTACTTCATGGCTACTACCACTCATTTGATAGCCAAAGAGACTGCCATTCTCTTTAGGGGCCACATTTTCATGAATCACGGCTTACCCAAGGAAGTTATCTCCAATTGTGGCCCCCAGTTTACGTTCAAGTTCTGGGCCCAAATCATACAAGACCTGGGAATCAAGAGATCACTATCCATGGCATACCACCCCCAAAGTAATGGGCAAACTGAAAGAGTTAAAAAAGCATTAGAACAGTACCTCTGATGCTACGCTAACGCGCAGTAAGACAATTGGGCTGAACACTTACCCATGGCACAATTTTCATACACTAACCAAGACCATATTTCTACAGGAATGTCACTATTCAAGGCCAAATATGGATTTTAACCTACTTGGGACCACCTCCCTTCAGAAGCAGTCAGCAACCCTGAAGGACAAGATTGGGTGGCTGCCATTCATACCACCCAAGAATAGTGTGCTCAAAACCTGAAACAAGTTGTAAAGACCTACAAGGATTTCTTGCTGACAAGAGGAGAAGCCCTGGACCACCCATAGAAGTTGGGAACATGGTTTACCTCAGTGCTAGGAATATCAAGACTACAGCACCATGTGCAAGCCTCAGCCCTAGGAAAACAGGACCATACAAAGTTTTGCAACACATGGGAGAAGTAGCTTAAAGGTTAGAGCTCATGTCTAACTGTAAGATCCATGATGTCTTTCATCAATCATTATTGTCTAAGAAGAAAGGTACCTCACACTCATATCAAGTTGTTTGCACTGCCCCTCCCCTGCTCAAAATAGGAAGCTTTCTAGAGCATGAGGTTGAACAGATTCTAGACCATAAGATGAAATATTGACAACTACATTACTTGATCAAATGGAAAGGCTACCCTCCCAAAGAGAATAACTGGGAACCTGACAATAACCTTTCCAATGCTAGTGCCCTCCTGACAATGTACAAGACCAGGCATCCATAGTTGATCTTTAAAAACTCAACTATGGTGGGAGATAATGTCAGGGACCATAATGGGCTAGACAAATCCCTATGTTACATAGGTTCACTGCCTGCTATTGTACAATCACACAGAGGATCAATTGTGTCATTGATCTCATTAATTGGCCAAAAGAAAATCTTAATGCCAAGTGGAGAATCAAACCCTGGCAAAAGCCAAGCCTGGGGCTGATTGGAAGCCGTTCTAATGCCAAGCAAAAAGGTTTTTAATTTGCCCACCCTCTCTGAGACCAAAGAATTAAGACTTGGGCTGCCACATGACCCCAAAATCTCCTTCCAGCTTCCCCAGGACAATAATAGTGAAAGGATTCTCTTAAATGACAAATCAGAGCCTGCCTATGAAATCCAGCTTAAGAATAATCCTCTAACAGCCAATAAGGAGTTGACAGTAAGTAAAATTGCAGTTTTCTAGCAGGATATAGTTGCAAACATTGGCAACCCTTCCCTTGTTGATATCTTTCCCTAATAAACAATTGCAGTTTATGACATTTAACAATTGGAGGATTGCAGGACTTTATTATATTTTTACCACTTTAACCTCACTATTTTCCTCCCGCAGAGAAAAACCACTAACCCAACTGGTCCCAAGGAGCGTCAGGCAAGATACACTAGCCCTTTCCCAGACAGAACCAGTTAATCCTCCTCATTCCAGGGTTCTTGACCAAATTGTAGACCCTGCCTGCCTGCCTATCTTGTGCCACTGTTTTCTCTGTGCCAGCCAGCCCATTGACCAGATGAGCAAGTCTAATGAGAATTCCCCCTATTCCTCATACAATTACAGTAAGCTTGGGTTTGCCTATATTGCCCTATTGGGTTTAACTGAACAAGTGATTCCTCATATGGGTGCTTGGCAACCCTGGGGCTCTTCTGTGAACTACATGTTTAGGGTTGCCCCAGTTGTGTACTGGGCGTTCCAGGTCCGCCCTTTGTCCCTGTTTGCTGATGAGCCTGATACTACACCCGGCCATGACATTGGCCTTGCTTCTAAGCTACCTAGGAGCTTACTCCTCCCTGGGTAGGTTTAATCCCCTCTTGGGGAGATATTGCTTAATTGGTGAGATATTTCACATGGGGATGGTCTCTGTCCCCATTGGCACGTTGGTTACTGGGTTGAATCCCTCCACGGCTATACACCATCTTGGTGGTATGTTTCCAAGCAGTGGGTTCCTGAAAATAAATCTCTAGTCAATTCTATGAGCCAAATCTTCCAATGCATCCAGTGATCTCACAGAATTTAGAGGGGTATTTTTGGTTCATTTAAGGAAAACAGACCTGTCCAGGGCTAAAGAGAGAAGTAACTTTACAGGGTAGCACATGTGGTGGGATTGTCATAACTGTGCTACTTTAGCAGAGTTACAAGTGAAAAAAGATTTAGAAAACTAGATAATAATCTTTATTGAGAGATAGTGATTATATAGTTATTTTGAATCAAGGATAACAGGAACATGATTGTGCTGATCACACAGTTAGATGGTGAAGGGGCTGACTTGATCCTTGTAATGAGTCAAGTGCCAAAACAAGTTGCTCACTGGGGAGGATCAGCTTCTGTTCATGTTATTGTATTTGATAATTTGAGTTGTCTTCCTAACTTGGCTTCAGGTGAATGGATAATTGGGTTGCAGGTCACAACCCTGCTTACTTGGAACCTTGCTGGCGGGTCAAGCCTGCTGTTTTGACACACACACACCCAGCTGAGGGTCAGCCTCCTCTGGGGCAGGTTGTCAGGGAGGTTTTCAGGAGCCCGGGTGCCATACTGGACTAGTTGCTGTTTGGTGGAAGGTAACACAGTCTCTCATTGCTTTTGTCTTGCCTTGTAGGGTCTGAGGCAATTATGGTGGAGGACTTTGTCCTGTTTACATTTCCTGAGCCCTTGCACAAGGTAAGTTTTGTTTTTGTTTACCTTTAGGATGATAGCAGGGCCAACTTTATCTGGCTGTAGTTTACTCTTGTTGGTATTCATGACCCAGACTTCATCACCAACTTGTGTCTGTCTTTGATGGGGGTAAAGGTCATTTGTAGATGCTTTTCTTCCTTTTAAGGTTGGTTGCTATTAGCCTGTATGAACTGGGGATCTGAGTGGGAGGAAACCTTGTCTGGCATCACCAGCTTAGGTCCAGATAGCACCTTGATGATATTGGGTTGTGCTCTATAAACTAGCTTAAAGGGGCTTTTGCCGGTGGATCTGTTCACACGGGTCTGGTATACAAGTAATGCAGTTGGTAACTGCTTGTACCAGTCCTCAGGTCTCCCGGCAGTGAGTTTGGCCAAGGCTTGCACAAGGCTGTCATTCAGCTGCTCCACACGTCCATTAGCCTGAGGATGATAAGGTGTTGTCACCGTGTGCCAGACCCCATTCTTGGTGAGGTATACGTTGGCATCTTCAGAGGTCAATTCTTTGCCTCCGTCAGTTATCAGGAGTTCTGGTTTTCTGAACTTGCTGATGATTTCTTTTCCTATGAAGCATTGTATGTCATTGCTGGTATATGTTTTAACTGCTTGGGCTACTGGCCACCGCGTGGCAAAGTTGATGGCGGTAATGATGTACTTTTTGTCATTATGTTTCCCAGGCATAGGCCCCACAATATCCAGGGCCCACACTTTAAATGGTAGTTGTGTGAAAATGGGTAGTACTGATTTAGGCGGGTTCTCACTCCTTGAAAATTTTTCACACACTTTGCACTGGTCCAAGACTTCTTGAACGTCTTGATACAAGGCCAGCCACCAGGCCTTGTGTTTTAGGAATTTGTAAAGGTTACAACTCTTTGTGTGGCCCAGGTCTCTGTGATAACGCAAGTGGTATCATTTCTCTGGTGTGTGGGAATGTATGAGATGGTTGTTCCATTGGAAATATTTTGGTATAGGGTTCCATAGACGTTGGCAAATAGGTGCTAATTTTTGATGACAGTTTCTCTTGTTATATCTGTAGTACTGGGGGGAATCCTTTATCTTTTGTATGCAACACCAGGTCAGGCCAGTCTGGGTCGAGCCCATTATTGCCCCTTGTGGCTCTGGCGTATAGTTGTGACAGTGCATCAACCATGGCCAGCTCTGGGCCTGGCTTATACTATATGAGCATGTTGAACCTTTCTAGAAGCTCCATTCATCGGGCTTGTCTGTGGAATAGGTTTGCTTGGGTTTTGAAGTAGATGAATGATTTGTGGTCTGTCAAGGCTGTGAATTCTTCTTGCTGTTCTAGTTAGCAACACCATTTGACTAGGCAGTGCACAATTGCCAGTGCACAATTGCCAACAGTTCTTTGTCATGTATGGGGTACTAGCGCTCATCATCTGTCAACTTGTGTGATTCATAGGCCACAGGTAGGAAATCACCATCATTGTTTTTGATTTGTAGTAACCCTCTAATGGATGCATCAGAGGTATCTGTATCAATTTGATATTACTCATCACGTTTGGGACATTGAAAGATGGGTGCTGTTGTGAGTTTCTCTTTGAGACGTCTGAAGCAAAGGTCACATTGGGGGGTCCATATAAACTTAGATTTGGCGCCAGTAATGTGGGACAGAGGTGCAGTTAGAACGCCACAGTTGGGTATGAATTGTTGTACATAGGCAACCATCCCCAAGAATGTGCGGAGTTTTCACTTTTCCTTTGGTGATGGCATTTTGCAAATAGCCTGGATCTTCTGGCTGTCAGATTTAATGCCCTCTTTTGAAACTATGTGTCCCAGGAAGGGTAGTTGTTTGCAGAAGAACTGGCCCTTGGAGGGTTTGGCTAGCAGCTTATGTTGTACTAGGGTGGAAAAGACTGTCTCTAGGTCCTTGTGATGCTGTTCCACTAAGAGGCTGTAGACAATGATGTTATCTAGGTACACCAGGGCATGCTTACTAATGTGGGGAGCAAACACCTTGTTCATGAAGGTCACAAAGGTTGATGGGGTGTTTGTCATTCCAAAGTTGAGTACCACACACTTGTATGAGCTGTATTTAATGAAGAAGGCTGTTTTGGGAATGTCTTCTTCCTTGATACTGATCTGGTTATAGCCTGCAGTCATATCAATCTTTGAGAAGACTGTAGCGCCAACCAAGGCATCAAAGAGGTCATTGATGAGTGATAGTGGGTAACAAGTCTTGATGATAACTTTGTTTAGGGCTTGGTAGTCTGTGACTAAGCATAGGGTACCATCTTTCTTTGCTACAAAGAATACAGTAGCACCAAAAGGGGACTGTGAGGGGCGGATAAGTCCTTTCTCCAATGCCTCTTTGAGGTAAGAACACAGGGTGTTGTCCTTGTTTGGGGTGAGGCAATAGATAGGTTGCGCCTTAGATACCGCTCCTTTGAGTTGGATGGAGTGTTGGATGTGTTTCTCTGGTGGCAACCCAGGTAGAGCCTCCTTGAAAATTTCTGAGTGTCAAGCTACAGTTTCATGATCCTGAGGTGTGGTGGTGTCCTGGTGATCTTTGAAGTGAATGATCTTGTACTGGCAGGAGTCCCAGTCAATTGTCTTGAGGTTCTTCTATTTGTCCAAGGTCTCTGTGATATGTACAAAGACATGATTGTGTAGGAGTTGATCCACTGAGTCAGGGTATATCTGGTTATTGACACCTTCACGCTTGATGGTCAGTACTGAGGTCACCCAGTCTATGTGGGGTTTTTTTTGCAGCCAGTCCTGTCCCAGTACAATGTCAAACTTGGGAAAGTCAATGACAGGACCTTGAATAGTGGAGTGTAGGTTCTCTAGCATGAAAGAGAAGGGGGCAGTCTCCTGTGTCACAGCAATGAGGTGTTCATCAGCTAAAACCATGTTTTTAATTCACAAAGGATTAGTGGCTAACTTGAACTTATCTACAAAGCTGCTGTTGACCAGGGTTCAATCTGCGCCCTGAGTCCAGGAGTGCTGAGCCTGTGTAACTGCAAAAACAGAAAGGGTAAGACATCAGTTTATTTGGGTGTCTGGTGATGGTGTACAGTACCAGGTCTTCTGAGAGTACTTGAATCATTGGACATTGATTCACATCCTCAGGCTGGTATTCATTGTTGGGCAAGTCATGAATTGTCTGGGGAGAGCTTGGCTTGCTTAATGCTCTCCCTGGGCTTTTTCCTTATCTTGATTGTCTTGAGTGGCAGTGACACAAAAATGGGTTTGGTTTGACTGGCTGTTGTTCCTGTTCCTGTGTCCATTTGAACCTGTGGGTTTGTGGTTTGCACTGCCATTGTTGTTCCTAGGAAGCAGTCTGTTGGAACGCCCAGCTGGGTGAGAGTTCTTGGGTTGTTCTCTTTTTCCTGTTTGTGCCTTGTGTAGAGCGTTGGATGTTTGTTCTGCTTTCTCTGCCTTGCGGTATAGGCTTTGCAGGTTGGTTACTTGATCCAGATTCACGCGTCTCATTACGTGCAACTTGAGTGTGTCATAGTACATGAGGTGGGTGGCTGGAGTGTCAAAGGCCTTTTTGGAGGGGGTGCACAGTTGGAGTTTCTTGTAAGCGTGGATAAGTTCCTTTACAGTGCCAGTCTGGGTCAAGTTCTTCACTTGCTCAATGATCATGAGTGTGGTGTCTTTCAGCACAAATCTTGCCAGAAAGTCTTGTTTGAAGGTATCTCAATTCTTCTCGGCATGTTCTTCATGCCACTTGTTGCACCATGTGCCAGCGTTGTGAGTCAGTCAAATGGAGATTTCTACAATCCAGAATCTCTGTGGGCATTCCATCTGCGCTAGCTTGCTTTGGGAAGATTGAATCCAGGCTGCGGTGTTATTGTCATTGGCTCCTGAGAAAGGTTTCAGGGCAGTGCTTTGAAGTCTTTGAGCTACGTAAGCTGACATGGTGCTTTCATCAGTTAGATGAGGCATAGCGGGGGTAGCCTGGAAGAACCCTTGTGCAGACATGACATTGAAGGCGGAGAGCAAAATCACCGTGTTTTAGTACAGGACAAAGCCATCAGGTATTTCCGTACCAGGTGTGTATGGAGTCCAGTCTAGCGGGAGGCCAGACATGATTCTATTGAGGAATTGTTGACTGTGGCGGGTACAGGCAACAGGCAGAATTTTGGGAAATAAAGTAGGATGAAAAACCTACTTCTGCTACCAATGTTGTAACTGTGCTGTTTTAGCAGAGTTACAAGGGGAAAAATATTTAGAAAACTAGATAATAATCTTTGTTGAGAGATAGTGATTATATAGTTATTGTGAATCAAGGATAACAGAAACATGATTGTGCTGATCACACGGTTGGATAGTGAAGGGGGTGACTTGATCCTTGTAATGAGTCAAGTGCCAAAACAAGTTACCCACTGGGGAGGATCAGCTTCTGTTCATGTTATTGTATTTGGTAATTTGAGTTGTCTTTCTAACTTGGCTTTGGGTGAATGGATAATTGGGTTGCAAGTCACAAACTCACTGACTCAGAACCTTGCTGGCGGGTTGAGCCTGCTGTTTTGACAGGATCTAGATACGGTGTGAATTGATATTGGATGAGATTATTTGATAGATCTTTGTTGTAATTAAGTTTGCTCCTTATAAAAAAATATGATACTGTCCCATCAAGGGATTGGAAGAGGCTATGCTGTTATATCTATCTTAGGATGGCAGCTCAAGAACCCCATATGTATTGTGAGATTCTATTTGGCAACTGGGATGTTGATTTCAGCTGCAACAGCGTCATGACAACTCTGCCTATACAGAGCAAGACAAGCCCAGAGAGATTCATAGCTTCTGGTATCCAAGGCTGAATTAGATCAGTACCCATCTTGAATCCTGAATAAACTCAAGAAGTTTTCCAGGGCTCTGGCTTCCAATACTTTGGGGAGATGTTGCAGCATATTTGATGACTCCCCCTAGGAAATCAATTCCTAGAGAAACAACCTGACAGTTGGGATTAAGGTGGCTCCAGGGCTGGATCTGGATATGATACTAGGGTTAGGTCTGTGATTTTTTAGAGGGTTCTCCATCCTTTAAATCCATGATTGATATGAATACTATATGCCATGACAATAGCTATAGACAGCTCTCCTTATATTTCAATATATTTATTGTTCTCTTCTAGATCTTGCTTCCTTTATTTGTATTATATAATTCTGGGAAGTATATAATTGGCAATAGATAAACACTGAGGAATTGAAAAGTTTAAAGGTTGCATATAAACTGAGAAAAGAAATATCCATACAAATATATGTTTATACAACCAGAGGTTTTTAGGTGCTCCTCTTGTGATTATGAATAAAGAGTATTCTTACTTGCCTATTACAATTATGGACAATAACAACAAAAAAGCTATCATTCTTATCAGATATGGTATGCTGCTATGTTTATCCTGAAATGATTAGGTAGAGAAATATGGAACCTTGGCAAGGCCTACCATCTGGACCCTCAACCTATACTGGTTGGTCCAGGGTAACTAAGGCTATCAATTCAAAGATATTTTTGCTATAGCTTCTTGGTTTCACATGCAGATTTCTTACTGGAAACCAAGCAGAGTGGCCCTCTTTTCCAGAGGCATGATTGGCTACCCTCTGGAACCTTTCTGGGAAATTTTTATTCCCCAGATTGGAGGAATCTACAGCTTTGGAAAGGATCCAATTTGCCATCTCGATTCAGGATCAAATTGTGGTTGGTCCAAGGCAGCCCTACCCCATTGTGGCACCATCTATCCGATACAGATCCTATGTTAGGTGCAATGGAGGTTGTACAAGTTGTACAAGTTGGATGGTTGGGATTGATAATTTTAGATGATCATGGGGAGGTTTCAAAATTAAAGCATTCTAGAAGGTTCTTAGTTATACAGCTTGCTAAAGGGTTGTGTGGTGAGAACTGATATTAAAATTGCAGTCCTATTGCAATGAAGAAAAAAGCCTTTATTAGCTTTAGTCAAACAAATCATTAATAAAAAGATGACAGATAGAAATAAAGCAGGAGCATTTTAGGGTCTAAATAAACTTTATGTAGAATTAGTGTGCTTAAGGCTAGTTACATTTAGTCTTATTTGGTAGGATCAGGCAGCGCATGTTGCCTGTATGGTTGTAGAGTGATTCACTACCTTTGAGGGGAAATTTGTATCCATGCCATCGTCAGGGAACCTCAAGCCGAGGGTCCGAAACTGAACCGAGAGCGGGGGATGGGGGGAGAGGGCATGGGGCGTGAGGAGCGGAGTGGGGGTAGGGCCGAAATCGAGTTTGACGGAATGTGAGTTGTGAGCTATTTTGGCGCAATGGATGGCTGCTCGCTTGACGTCAAAGCAAAACTTTTGGATTTGAGATTCTCCTGGATTGGGACGGAGGATGACGTAATCCAGATGTGAGAATATGGCCTTTACATTGTCCAAGTCAACCATGTCCCTTCCTGGATGACCAGCGATAGTAAGGGTTTTGAGGTGGGGGGCATGTATGGATCTTAGGCAGTGGAGTAGGCGGCTTCCCTTGGCGTAAGAAAATTGTAAGCAAGTCAGCTTGGAAGTGACATCTCGAATTCCATAAAAGGACTCGGAGTTAAGAGTGCCACGAAGGATGACAGTGTTCAAGTTTGGGAGGTTAGCAGCTAATTGGTTGAGGATATTTGGGCTATTGTTTAACCACAGGTCAAGTGTTATGATACTTGTATTGATACTTGTATGTTTGATGTCTTGCATTTTCAGCTCTTCGTGGGGCCAGACAAGTGTTTTTGTGTCAGCATTGTAGTCCAAGGCGTCTGGCTTGTCATGAGTAATTTGATGCATTGTTAAGAATTGCCCTTTGGATGTGTCTTTTTATCTCATTTCAACAAGAGTACCAAAGTAATGGGCAATATTGTGAAGCCAATCAGAACTCACGCTGTATGTCATGTGGATGAGTTTTTTAATTTAGAATTGCTAAGATCATCTGGTCAAACCCCTGGATTTGTATTTGAATTGGTTTAAGATCTATTTTGGCGTGATTCAGATTCAGGGGAACAAATTGTGATTGCTACGATGGGAGAGAGATTAACTGGTCGCGTGCCAATTAAAGTGTCCTAATATGTGGCAAATCTGTAGTCTAAGGGTTATGCCTCCATTTCCGCAACCAATCAGCAATTCATATTTCCTTTAATGAGTCCATTAAAGACGATCCCCATTCCACAAATCACTCCCACCCCCTGCACATGGTTTGTAGCATTGATTGAAATTACGGGGGAATTTTATCCACCGCTGCTCTTCTAAACATCGAGATAAACCTTTCGATTCCGTCCCAAGATGATCTAAGCCACACCTTGATTGGCCAAGGAGCTTGCACATGCCTGTTTGTCAGGATTAGGGTTGGGATGGTTGCAGGAATTGTGTGATTTCAAACTCATAAAACAATCTGTGCGGATTTGTCCGCAACTTTTTGAGAAGGTCACAAAATATAGAAGGAAGGTGGTTTCCAAAGATGAAACAAATGATATCATTTTGTGCCAGCCAAGTATATAAGATTAAAATCGTTTTAAGGATGAAACATATGATTTCATTATTTGTAAGGCACAGGATGTAAATTAGTTCAGTTTCCCTTCTTGGAACTCTATTTTTAAGATAAAATCTATTAAAAGCTTAATCTGTCAATATCTCACAATGATAGCTTTGATTGAACCATATGATATTTTAGTTAATTATAATCAAATATTTTTTTATTTGAGTATATAAAATACATATCAGCCAAAAAGAATAGCTGGTATGAGCTTATAAGATCATGATCGGTCACATTACAATTCCTACATATTTTGCTGTGACTTTAGGAGGGGCAGGAAGATGTTTCATCAATTATTGTTCTGCCAACCAATTATTTGTCAAGATGACAGAAAATCGGTTGACAGAACTCATATTTAATTAACTTTTATATTTTTCTTTTGATTGGCTTAATTTTATATACACTTAACTTAAGCTAAAATTCATTCTTTAAATTCAACAGTCCTTTTCCCGGAATCTGGCTGGAATTTAGTTTTTTCTTAATTCCATTATATGAAAATAAAAGGAGATTCAAAAATTGGCATGTAATCCAATCCCAATTAATAACTTTTGAATTTTCTGGCAACCCCAATAAATTCAAGCTTCCATCACTTTCCACTAATTTAGTTTTAATGTGAAATATAATTCTCTTTTATTTTTAAAATGTATTCAAAATTCAATAAAGCAAAAAGAACATTTTTTACATAAAAAGGCTTACAATATAGGTTGTTTTCTTATATTATTATAGTTAGCTTAAAATTAGCAATATGTTTCATCAATGAAGCTTAAAAATAGGGCCCAAAACACTAGGGTTTGGACTTTCTGGTACAGTTTTTCTGTCAAATCATATGGATCAATGGTGCAATACGCCATCTAGAAAACACCATCTAGAAAAAAATTGTGATAGAGTCAGGATTTACATCAGCAAATTAAAAAAATATTAATTAGTTTTTTTACATATTGGTTTCTAATACTGTAAATTCAGAACCTGAACGTAAAAATGCAGGATTGTCAAATCCTTGGTCCAAATTTTGAATCACTTTTGCGGGATGGCCTTTTTTTTAATTAAATTGATTTTTTTGAGTATTTATTTGAATATTTGAAAATGCGGGAACTCATAGACAATTTTAAAAGTTCAAGTCAAACTGCATATTTCCAATGGACAAAATGAATTAACTGGAATCAGATTTGAAGTGTTCAAATCCATCAACCATTTTCATTAAGTTTACTATGTTTTTTGAAAATGCAGGATTGTCAAATCCAAAAACCAAATTTCAAATCTTTTTTGAATGTCACTAGTAAACTCAGATATTAATTGCGGGAACTGTAATCCAAATTTAATGTACACTAAGCACACTATGAAACACCAACCCAAATTAAAAAGCTCCACCACAACTAAAATCAAACTAAAAATTCAATCTCAATAACCATAGTTAGATATAAAAAGTTATTAAACTTTAAAATCATCCAAACCCAGAAAGTATACAATATTATTTACTTCAAATCATGGATATAGAAATTTGGTTACTATTCAAGGCTAACTCAAGAGAAAATAACTACCCACAACTAAACCAATAACTCCAAATAAATACATATTTAATATAAAATATATTTTTTTATTTTGTTTTTATGGACCACCAATCACATTCCCAACCCACTCCTGCACCAGCCCGCGGGGCAGCCTGTCCACAAGGCGTCCCAGAGGGTCCAAGAACAAACCCAGAACCCAACTTGAGGGGAATCATGCTGATACACAGGCCTTTCAAGGTGTCAGCGCCAGCCAACCACCTCCCGCATCCCAAACCAGAACTACCAGCTTGAATCCCAGGCAGAAGCCACTCTCATGGCCTTCCACAAAAGTCTCCTACACCAGGGTCACCAGGAATAATGAGGTTACTTACACCTTTACTGTTTACCCAGTTATCACCTGGCCTCGCACTCTTGATCCAAGAGTTGCTACTTCCTTCCCCCGCGTCTTTGACACCACCTACAAGCCATTGGCAGCCACTGTTGAGCCATCTGCGCCTACTGTGTATTCAACCATTGACAGAGCCACTGCAAGCAAGCGTGATCCCATCTTCTACATGAAGGTCCTTGTCCCCTGTGTCAAGCCTGGTAGCCAGGATGCCGTGGTACCTGCCAAGGGCCGGCGTCGGTTGACAGATAATGAGTGTGAAGCTCTCCTCAACTTTTTGAACAGGGGAATAGTGGTTCAGGATATTGCGTCTCAATTTGGTGTCACAGCCAGATACATTGCTGACATCAACACCAAGTATGGCAATACTGGGCAAATTGCTAAATCCACCAAGGCAAAAAGACAGCCCAAACTCCTTCAGCCCGTTCACATTGACACAATCAAGCAGTGGGTAGCCAAAGATTGCCACCTGGACACACTTGCTGTCCAATCAATGCTTGCCACAGAGTTCAGGCTTTCTGTTTCCAAAACTCTTGTCTACAAAACAATGGTTGATTTAGGCTTCTTGTGGAAGGTGCTCGGAGTTTCTCTGTACAATAGGAACAGTGAAAAGACCATTGAGGATCAATGTATTTATGTCAAGACATATCTGGCACTAAAGGAGACTGGGAATGTTTAGTTCTTCTATATCAACAAATTGTCCTTTTCCTCCTCACTCAGGTCTAGGCATGGGTGGGTTGAGAAGGGGTCCAAGGACGGCGTAGCCCATTGTGCAGCTATCTGTTCCCAGACCTATTCCATGGTTGCGCTTTTTGGTCCTCGCAGGTTGGACCAGTATCAGATGATTAAAGGCTCTCATAACAGCAGGACCTTTCTTAATTTTCTCCGAGCTGTCAAGGAGTACCTGCAGATAAATTACAGCGGCACAACCAACATTGTTGTGCTTGATAATGTTGGGCTCCACAAGGTGGATCTGGCTGTATCTGAATTCCCCCCATTGACAAAAACTGCCACACCTCCAGCCACTGACTTACCAATTGTCCAATGAGACTTCTCTTCCTCCCATCATATTCCTCATTCCTGAATCCAATCAAGGAGGTGTTTGGTTGGATCAAGAATAAGGTTAAACAAGGCCTTCCTCAGGACACTGAGGATCTATTTAACATTCTCAAAGTCAACCAGTTTGCAATGCCACCCAATGTGGTGGCAGCTTTTTACAAGCACTCAGAATCCTTCCTCCCTAAAGCCCTGGTCTCTGAGACAATCAGATAAATGGGCGCTCCAGGTTTATTATTTTTATTTTTATTTATTGTTATTTTTTATTAGGACTCAAAAATTATTATTTATATATAATAATGTGACGTTTGAATGTATTTTAGACATTTAAGAATACATAGAAAAGGTAAGTAAAATTGGTTATACTAGGTATGAAGAATATATTTTTATTATAATGCACTGAATATTATATTGACTGTTGCACTAACAAATGAGTAAATTAAAAAAGATATAAATAGAATTATTTTATTTAAATAATTGTGAATTGTTGATGGTGCTTTGGCTTTTTTAAGCCACAAATTGGACCTTACATGTCATCATCTAATCATTTTTATTTCAGTGCCACTATAGCCACACAACACAACCACCAATAATTTTCATGTATTGCTTACTAATTAGTACTTAGGACACAGGTCAAGTATACTGAGTATGTTTAACAAATCACATTAAGAGGGAGAGGTAATTTGGCTTCTAAGCAATCATTTGTTTAGAACAATAGTGGAGCAGGCCGCATGATGCAGATAAATTAAACTCTCAATGTTTATCTATGTGATAAATAAACCCGTATTCAACAAGCTAATAAATAAAAACTTTTTTATTTTATTTTTAATATTTGACGTGGTTGCAACTTTAACTAATGTCTTGTAATATATTTAGATATATTAAATAATAATTTACATACTAAAATTTTAAAAAAATTAAATAATTAAAAGTAAAATTAAAATTATAAATTGTAAAGTTAAATATTAAAGTTACATAATCAAAATATAACAATTTTATTAAATTGTAATTTATTCAATATTAAAATATTTGATATTAAAATTTTTTAATATCATAATATGTATTATTAAAATTTTAATATTAACTTTTAGATACTAAATTTTTTAATATTTAAATATGTATTATTAAAATTTTTATAGTAAAATTTTAATAGTACATATTTCAGTATTAAAAAATTTAGTATTGAAATATAAAAAAATAAAAAAAGATTAATTTGCAAAGGGAAAATATTTATTGGGGGGATGCTAATTGCAAAGGGAATGTGATTATTCTGGGGAATTATACCCGAAAATTAAATTTTCAGCTAATGCATCTAATTGGATCCACATACTCTTCTGTACGTGGTGGACAACCCTGGATGTGATTGCTAGAGGGGTGGCGCCCTGTACCCCAGTGGTTGCTGATCATTTGATAAAAGGCAAGCGGGTGAGCAAATTGACTAGTAGGTTTTTTTGGGGGGGCACATAGTACCTGTATAGCGTTGCCAATGCAAATGAGTCATAGAGGACATGCTTGACTGTCCTGTATCCCCGTGGTGTTTTCTGGCGGTTGAGGGCTACACAGCAAATGTCCATTTGAATAGGTACATCCTCCAACTTTTTGACATTGGTTTTTGATATGCAGTGGAGGAGGATTCCCAGGTATACCGCGACGTGGATTCTTTGCAAGGTATACTTTTCTGAGAACATGCACAATTTTTTGAATGTTTGCACTAACCTATTAATATAGGACGTTTGATTGAACTTGAAGAGGGTTCCAGGGGGGCGCCTGACTTGAATCAGCCCCCCAGGCCTCAGCAAATGAAATAAATAAAGGTTTAAAATTATTCACAAGGACTGCATCCCTGAATTTATTTGATAGTGCCTTAAAAACTTCATTAAAAATTGCAGATTTCAAATATTCATTTCCTATTTGAAAGTCGGTTTTTATTAAATTCTTTTCATATTTGTTGATGTTAGTGAAGGGGAATTGTTGAATGCTTTTGTATATGTATTCATTGAAGTTCAGTTTGATATCCCCGCAAATTTCATTCATTTCTTTGATTTTGATAGTTGCTCCTAGTTCATATGCTTCCCTTATCCATGGCAAGCACCCTGCGGGTGGTGAATATTCCCTATCTTGAGCTTCAATATTAAAAAATATTCTTATTCTGTTGAATTATTTTATTTATTTGGTTTTTATTTATTTGTTTTACAGGGGCCACCAGTGACTGGTAACCCCTGTAAAACCAACTTGGCGTATAAGCTGCCACTTCCATGTCCTCTTCCCCATTCCTGGGGATGACTAAAATAAATATAAGTAAAACATAAAAAGTCTTAAAAATTGTTTCCCCTGTGGTCCCCTCAGCCATAGGCGCCACTTTGGCAAGCTTCATGAGCATTGGATGCTCTTCATTAATTTTTCTAGGCTTAATTTTTCTTATATTTCTTGCTACTTGTGCTGCTTCTTGGTTTTCATTTGATAAAGCTTCTGTATTTCTTGAAGCGCTTCTGCTTCTTGATTGTGCTTCATTTTCATCTGTTTCCATTTGATTGTTTTCCTCTTCATTGGTGTTAATTTTATTTTGAATTTCTGTTCCTTCAATTAGTTTGATCTTATTGTTTTCTTTGGCCCCCTGCCAGAACTCCCACAAATTGTAGGCCGCATTGTTGAACTTTAGACTTGATAAAATTGTTCCCTGTAGATTAAGTAATTTTTCTTTATTTTTTCATCTATAATATTTCCCAATTTATCCAGAGCATCTTCTTTTGACTGGATCAATGGCTTGCCCTGTTACCCAGCTTTCCTGTCACTATTTCCCTGATATTTCTTTCTATCTCAACAACCTTTTGCAGATGTGCTTCTAATTTGTTGATCAAGTTATAGATTGTTGAAATATTGTTTGAATTCCATCAAAGAACTGGTTTTTATAGTACTATCTTCAATACATGCATATTTTTCATCATCATTAATAAATTAAAGACAATAAACGTAAATATTGGATTGAAATATTGCAATTAGACGTCAACTCTTGATATTTTGATATTATGTGCAAAACTCAATGCATTTTTTTAATAAAAACCATTGTAAACTTGGCCTTTTCCATTATAATTTAATGAAATGGATTGTGTTTATATTGGACCATTAACGCTTAGTACAAATATTGATACATAGTGCATTTTACAGCCTGTATATTTACCTATTGGTAATAATTCTGTAAACTTTTCAGTCAGATTTTACGGGGTAATAATAACTTAATGTGTTAATAAATTACAGTTTGCTGTCCTTAATTGGTTGATTTTCTTTGCTGTGGCAATTGTGAATTTTCTGATATTTACACACTAGTATCCAATTGGTTGGCTTCACATCCAATTTCACAGGCAATAGGAAAACAAGCCGCCACCCCAAGACTAGATGTGGTTGGTGTGGCGGCTTGTTTTCCTATTGCCTGTGCAATCAGATGTGAAGCCAACCAATTGGATACTAGTGCGTAAATATCAGAAAATGCACAATTGCCACAGCAAGGAAAATCAACCAATTAATGATAGTAAACTGTAATTTATTAACACATTACATTATTATTACCTTGTAAAATCTGACTGAAAAGTTTACAGAATTATTACCAATAGGTAAATATACAGGCTGTAAAATGCACTATGTATCAATATTTGTACTAAGCGTTAATGGCCCAATATAAACACAGTCAATTTATTTTAAATTGTAATGAATAGACCTAGTTTACAGTGGATTTTATTAAACAAAATACATTGAGTTATGCACATAATATCAAAATATCATGAGTTGACGTCTAATTGCAATATTTTAATCCAATATTTACGTTTATTGTCTTTAATTTTTTAATGATGATGAAAAATATGTATGCTCATAATTTTAAGCTATTTGTAAAATGTACAACATTGTATTAATTATGGGAAATGTTGATAATGTAAAAAGAAAGTATTATTAATTATGAATTGAAAGAGAGATATCAATTTTAATAAGTTGTCACAAAGAAAAGATTTATTTACTAATCAAAGGACAGGAAGGGGAGGGAATGAGCAGAATGAATGTTGCCTTCATCTGCGCCTGTGAGAGGGGCGGCATCAGAGATAGTGGGGAGGGAATGGGTGGTGGTTTGGGAGTCAGGGGTGGAAGCCAGGTGGCTTGATGGGGGGGTTGGGGAGGCAGGGTTTGTTGACTGGGAAGGGGTAGCAAGAGCTGATTGCTTCAATTGCTTGAATTCTTCTTCTGTCACATATACTGGCTTTAAAAAACGGATGGACTGGCATAAGGGGAGATGGGGGTTCTTTCTGGACTTATCACTATCACTTGATAGAAGATGATGAGATCAAATAAGTCCTGGACAGACGCGGAAGGGAAAAGCTCATTTTTCTTATCAATTTGGGTGCATAGTTTGTGGTAGGTGGCAGGCTTCAAGCGCCTGAGGGCAGAACCAAAATTAAAGAGACATACATCTTCAAGATGCATGTTGTTGTAGTTGATGGGGTAGGACCAGCAGGTATGCCCCACAGCCCTGATTTCTTGGGTAGCCCATTCCTGCTGCTCCATCTCCGCACTCAGTACAACTGTGTGCACAGTGTTTTGTGTGGCCCACTCCTCCAGCATGGCCTTGAGCTCCGTCTGGTAGGCGTACCAATCTGTGGTGTTCAATATTGCCAAGTAATAATTGACGCCCAATGGAGAAACTGCCAATAAAACCCCAACAAAACAATACAAGATTGTGCTGCTCTTATACACGTCAGACTGGATACGCTTCTCTCCAAAGTCTTGGATACTTGCAGAAATCTTAGCTTATGATAGGAAGATTATGTCATTATGGGCCCTCATTGCCCTTCCTTTGATAAAATTAATAATGGTTGAATTGTAGGGGTCAGTGTCCACCAAAATGGGGCCGCTGAGAACTTGATTGGACAAGATTCTAGCAGCAACCACAACTCTGTGCATCTACAAATTCACTGTTCTTTTGTTGGTGAAGATGCTGTGGAGTCCTAACTGGAGACGTACCTGGACCAGAGACATCCACAGGTCATGTTCCATAATGGCCATAGTAAGGGGATGGGCTGTGTCACCTTTGGTTGAAGTACGGGCACCATTCAGGGTCTTCTTGGTAGTGGGTCACAGCTGGCGTGGGCTCGCAGGGTTGCAGCCATAGTGGACTTTGCAAACCCCATTGCGGCTGCAATTTCATCAAGTGACATAAGCTTTCCTTGCTTTTCAACCATTATGAGAACAATCTCCAGAGTGATTAGTTTTCTTCTGCGTCTTGCAGGCTGATTGGCTGGGGGAGGAATATGTCCATCTTGTGAACTGGTCAATGACATCTGATTGGCTGTTTTGGGGTTTCTGGGCTCTCTAGGTGACCCCATGGCTAAAATGGCTGGTTCCAGATGCCATTGCAGATAAGGGATTTGGGTTAGCAGCTGCCTGTGCATGATGGGCAAACAGGGCCATGCTTGAGGAAGCAGGATAAAGAACAGACTCCTGGGTGGGGCTTGGGGAGGGGTCTGTGGGTTGGGAGTGGCCATAGACAGAGGCTTCACTGTTGAGAGACCCAGTGTAGCCCTGCATGATTTTGTCAGGGCCAGGGAACAGCTTGTTGACTTGGTTGTTGTTGAAAGAAGACATAATAAAATTTTATTAAAAATTTTAAAGCAAAAAGAGATGTGTACATTTTAGTCAATTTTATTGTTAAGTATTTAATTTTGTGAATAGTAGGATCTAAATTTTAGCCATCCTAAATTGGAATAGGGTGATTTTTGAGAATGCCTATGATTCCTAAAAGAATCAGCACAAATCCACTCTAGATCCTTTAACATCCTTTTTGAGACACCCATAAAGTATATTTAGTTCAAATTCCTTGCAATTATGATATGAACTTTGGTTCTTGGATTTGAAAATCCTGCAATTTCAGATTTGTTAAGTTTTACAAGATATCTATGATTTGTTTGAAATACAGGAAATCTCAAATTGTACATTAGAATCCTGCATTTCTGATTCATGTATCCCGCATTTGTTTGTTGGGTTTTTTCTTTTGTTAGTTGAGTTATCTGCTCAAGAGATTCAAAATTTGCCAATTTAAATAAACCAAAAAAGTCAAATTAAATGGTTAATTTTATTTAATATTTTACTTTTCACTTGGCTGAGTTGCCCGCAAAAGTGATTCAAAATTTGGACCAAGGATTTGATAATCCCACATTTTTACCTTTAGGTTCTGAATCTACAGTACTCAACTCTTCTATGTCTGAGTTTTTGGAAGCAGTTTGTCATGAATTTGTGTTTCTTTTCTCCTTTTCCATTGATATATCTGTTTTACCATGTTTATTTGCATCAACTCTTTTCTGAGTTTTCAGTTTTACTCTTTTCTTTAATTTTTGGTTTTCTATCTCCAGTAATAGTTGTTGAGACTGGATCATCTGTTTCTTATTTCCACCATGTATGTCATTTTGGCGCCTGGATTATTTTCCTGTTCCACCCAATGATGAAATTTTGTGTGAAGTTTTTTGGCCCTATCATTCTATTCCGGTTCTAGCCTTAGTCACAAATCTCAAGTTTACCATGTTGTCATAAATTGCACCATTAATGCTATTTTGGTATGTCCTAAAAATAGTGATATGTGCAAATATTTGGTTGGTTTTGCTTTTGACTTTGGAAATTCTTTGCCTTCTGTAAATGGGTCTGATCCAATCTTCATCTATTCTGGAATACCATACCTGCCCTTGTCTGATCCTTCTATGACCTCATCCCAATGGGACCCCCTCTGCCACTCTGTCTACCTAATGAGTGATCATTGGCCCTTTTCTGCTATTTAAGTAAAATCATTTCTTCTAATAAAGACAAGTTTATCTACATTTGTGTTGGCTTTGATAATCTTCAAGCTTTTTCCTTTCTTTTTTTGCCAAAAGGAATTCTTCATCTTGTATTCCAGGAAATTAAGGTATGTACCCTTAATTTTGCCCTGAAGGCTATCCCAAGGCTAGCTTCAAACCTCAAATATTTTGTTATAATTATTTCCTGCTGTGTCCTCCTGGATATTGTCCCCAGGAGCCAAACACGCCAAAATGGGCTTTACTACAGGGGCTGCAAGCCCCTTGGTTACTCTGTTCCTCCACGCTTTCTCTGGTCCTTCCCCTTTGTTTCTGGAGTACCTGAGCAATCTTAAGTTTCTAGTCCTCCACTAGAAGAAGATATCACCAATACCCCCTCAACTTCTATGGTAATGGTGTTGTCTCCCGCGCCTGCTTGGGCCCCCTTCCAGCTTTCTCTCTCAATTATGAGCAAGCTTGTGCTGCTGCCTGCTCCCTCCTCCACACAGGCACTGTGGCCATGAACTCTATCCCTGGTCTCTGTCCTGGGTATGCTTCTGAAGACCTGTATTCTTTCCTCTTTGACTTTGGTCTTCCCCGCACTGATGGAATTTATGGATACTATTGGCGTATTAGTTAACCAGTTTATCCACCCCGCCTTGGTTCATCATCAATTGGAGCTAGCATCTCAGAACCAGCTTTTGACTTCTGTAGCCACCGCTGTCTCAACCAACCATGCACAAAATATGGTCTATCAAGAATGGTCACATAGCCTCTTTGCTTGTATTTCAGATAACCAGCATAATTTTCCAGCTTCCAAGAAGTACTTAACCTTGTTGTTGAACTCTCTTTACTCCTTGCCCCTGGTTATATCAAGGATCATCTGTGCAAACTGGGTGATCACCAAGCTACGTGGTGTGGGCAGATAGAAGCAACCCTTTTAAATTATTGCCAAGATTTTGAGACCTTAGTTAATGAGCTCAATCAATTTTGAGAGAATGTTAATTCACAACTTGAGTTGGTTGGGAACCACATCAATAATTGGGGCCAACATCTGCACCAACAATATAGTCTGGATAAGGCTGCGCTAGGAAACACTCTGTGTCAGATTCAAAACTATGTTAACAATAGAGTAGCTTTCATTGAAGTGACTCCTCCTGCTCCTTCTGTTGAGGTCCTGTCTGCCTTTGAAGCTAAGGTATGGGAAGCCATAGCTAAACTCAAAGCCAATACTTGGTTTCAAGCCTATGTTACAAACCCTCCACCAGTAGAGCCTACACCCAACCCTCACATCACCTTGCTAACCAACCAAATAGCTACCTTGCAAGATGAGATTGGGTATTTGAGACAACTCCTCTCTGACCCTGGTGATTTGTCCTCTGACTCTGATGACAAAGGGGAGGCTGAGGTCACTGGTACTCCTACCCATATTGATCATGGGTGTTGCCCTGGCTTAGAAGTCCAACCCTGTATCAACTGTGCTCTTGCCTTGGATCATCTAGCAGAAGTAACAAATGCTGTTGTGGATAAGCAGGATGGACTGGAGAGAGAGGTACAGAACCTCTCTTGCTTGACAGAAACAATAAATAGACAGGTTACCTCTTTGACTGCTCAAACAACTTCCCTGACCACTTGTATCAATGGGATTGCTGGTACACTAGTAGTGCAACAGATTAAGATTGATGAATTTGGAGCTGCTGCCTCTACTTCCAGGGATATAAGTGGACAAAAAAGCTCTACACTGGACACCCTGGAAGAGAGCCTTTGACTTCTCTGGGCTAGACAACCTGTTGCAGAATCTGAGTTTGAAGGCAATCCCCACATCAATGTTCTCAACCCAGGTGACAACAGTCAATACACCTCATCATTCATCAACCCCAACTATAAGCCTTCCTTCAAGCAGATATTTGACCCTAAAATCTTTACCATTGCTGCCTTTCTGACAATCTACAAAACTGCAATGCGTAGGGCTACTGTCAAGCTTAATAAGGAGCATATTCTTATCTTCCTGCATCCTATGTGCCAAGAAGTTGTGGTCCCCAAACTCCCTTCCATTGTCACTTGGGTGGACATGAAACACTTACTTATCAAGGTATTTGGAGGAGATCTCAGCTTGGAGGTCAAGAAAGGTGCATTTATGTACATTGCCTTTAAGCCCAAGGAAACCCTGGCCAAGTCTTCAGATTGCTTCTATATTGAAGGTCAACAGTTAATTACCAGCCATCAGTTAACTCCCTGGGAAGCTTACACAGCATGTTCAAACGCTTTAAAGGTGAATCAGCTTCTATGCCTACGCTTTACGGCACACAAGTATTCACTCACTTCCATGAAGAGTATTAAGACGCTCTTGCAAGACATGCATTTGACCCATGGGGGTACTGCAGTGCATGAAAATAAAGCCAGTAATGCCAGGACTACCTCTTGTATGCCACACATTATGACAATGGGCTCAAGTGGGCAATCTAAGAGGCAAGGATGCCATAACTGCGTCCAGATAGGGCACTACTCCTGTACCTGCACTAATCCCCGGGTAGAAGGTTGTGATCCTAAGGAACAGGCAGGAAAATAGAGGTCAGCTTAGAGGCAGAGACACTCTCTGCTGACCAATCTCCCTTATTTCCTCCTGATCCTCCTTCTTCCTCTGGTCCAACTATTCTTAACCTATTCCACAATTTCTCCAGTGATCCAGAGCCTGAAGATTCTGATAGTTATGGCTATTTTGTCTTGGATGTTCCAGAAACCATCTCTGTCCCATATAAACTTTGCTCAGGAAAAAGCACAACTACAACTTGCTCACCTTTGACTGAAGCCAAGGTTATGGTGGCTTAATCTTACCTGGCTCAGGCACATTGACCTCCTGTCTTGGTAGACTCTTCTGAAGAAGCTGCTGAGCTAGCTGAGGCTCTCTTCAAGAATGTATCTGTATCTCTCCTGTTGCAAACTGTATACAAGGAAATTTCTGCCTTAATATGCATGTTAGCAAAATGGAAAAAAAAGAGCTATAAGCAGTAAAGGACGTGTTGGCTGTCTTGCCCCCCTTTGGAAAAGATACTACCCATGTAGAAGTATTGATCCAAAAGGTTAAAATCAAGACAATTCTAGACACAGGCTCCCCAGTCAATTTTGTATCCTCCAAGTCAATGAAGAAGCTTAAGCTGGCTCCTAATCTCAACTACACCCAATCATATGATACAGAAGGCATGGCTCAGACCCAAGCCATTGGTGCCTATTCTGCTCTACCCATGAGGTTCAGAAAACTTCTCATTGCTTCCCCTGCCGTTGTTATAGAGAACAAGAGCTATAAACTCCTAGTTGGCACACAATTTCTCCAAGAATACAATGATATTGTAAACCTTTGAGATGGGTATATATTTCTCTTGGGATACAAGGTCCCTTTAATCTTTGAAGAATCTCTGTGTCTCCCTGACAAACCCATTAAGACTTGTGTGCTTGAGTACCCCACATGTATCTTCTCGTTCAAGTACAGAACTCACTCTTCCAAGATGTGTTCTCCTCCTCCTTCCTGTCCCTCTGAGGAAGGAGTGCCTCTGCTTGCTCCTGCGGCTGTCATCATCCCTCCGGGCCCCCAAGTTATCATCAACTCCCAGATATCTTATGAGCTACCCAAGAAATCTTAGAGCTGTACTCACCTGAATCTCTAAGCCACAAAGAACTTTGGTTATGCCCTGGGATTTTAGATAAGACACATAAGGAGCCTGTGCAGCTGCTGTTAGCTAATCTGACCGCTTTGCCCATGCATGTCTCTAGAGGCCAAGTGGTGGGACATGAATGCATATTAGGTGCAGAGCAAGTGGCGTCCCTCTACTCCTTCAGAACCTTTGGTGACTTCAGCCTTCCAAAGAAGACCCCTAAGTTCTCTCCCTGTTCACTGCTTCTGACTTTCTGCAGCTATCACCTATCTAGAAGAAAGATGTATTGGAACTGCATGATCAGTTCAACAACATTTTTGCCCCTGGGCTCAACAACTATGGCTTAGCCAAAGGGGTCATTCACCAGATTGACACGGGTGACACTCCTCCTTTTCAAGCTAAGCCATACCGCCGCAGCAGGGTAGAAGATGCCCAGGTCTCCAAAGAACTTAAACAATTATTGGACGCTGGACTCTTGGCTCTCTCTCAGAGCCCCTGGGCCTTCCTCTTATTGATTCTAAACAAGAAGGATGCAGGCCACCATATTGTGATGGATTATTGCTGCCTAAACTCTCTCACCAAAAAGGATTCATACCCTTTACCCAGGATTGATGATGCTCTTAGACAACCGGTAGGCTCAAAATTCTTCTCTGCTATGGATCTGGAGTCAGGGTACTGGCAGGTCAACTTGTTCCCCAAAGACTGTGAAAAGGCTGCGCTTATCACCCCAGAAGGTCTTTAAAAACCCACTCAAATTCTCCAAGGACTCTACAATGCCCCAGCTATATTTCAAAGAGCTATGGACTCTATTCTACAAGACCTGAAGCTCTTTTATGTCCTTGTATATCTTGATGATATCACTGTGTTCAGCTCCACATTTACCAAGACATTTGGACCATCTCAAGGCTGTCTTCATCAAGATTCAAGAGGCTGGCTTGAAGCTCAACCCCTCCAAGTGCTCCTTCTTTAAAGAACAACTTGAGTTCTTAGGCCATAAGGTCACCCAGACTGGAATACACACCATGAACAATAAGGTGGAAGCCATTGAAAAGATGCTGCCTCCCACAAACCTAAAAGAGGTCTAAGTATTTCCTGGTATGATGGGATAATATTGAAAATTCATCCCTGACTTTTCTGAACTGAGCAAACCCCTTTTCCAACTCCTTTGCAATGTACCCTTCAAATGAACCGATAGTCAACAGCAATTGTTTGAGGTGCTGAAGGTCAAGCTTAAAGAGGCTCCTATCCTAGTCTACCCTAATTATGATAAGGAGTTTATATTGTATACCAACACCAGTGGAGTAGCTGTGAGTGCCATCTTAGCCCAGCTTGACAAAAAAGGCGTGAATTAACCTGTAGCCTATTCTTCACGGATCCTCAATAAACATAAGAAGAACTATAGCATCACTGAGAATGAATCCCTGGTAGTATTGCATGCATTAAAACAGTTCAGACACTACATTTACAGAGCTCACTTCACAGTGGTCACAGATCACTCCTCCCTTAAATGGCTCCAGCAACTAAAGGAACATAAAGGTTGATTAGCATGTTGGGCTCTGCACTTGCATGTATATGATTTTACTGTGGTACACTGCGCTGGTGCGCGACATCAGAATGCTGATGGATTATCAAGGATGCCTATACTAGCCATCCATCTTGCAGACGCTGATTGCCTATATGAATTAATAGGGTACCCTGACTCCTGGAACAGTGAGCCAGAAGACATCTGATTGGCACTACAGGTCCTATCTAAAGATACTGTGATCCGGGATAGACAACTCTTCAAGAAATTCAACAACACCTATCTGCCCTATGTTTGCCCTAGTATGAGAATAAAAATTATCTTCCAAGCTCACATTGATACTGGACATGGAGGTATAGCAAAAACTCATGACTGGCTGTGTAAAGTTCTGGGGCCTGCCTTTAGCCCTGAATTGGTATGTTTTTCCCAGACGTCAAAAAAGGCGGGCTGTGTGCAGGTAAAACCCCTTTGAAACCTGGAGGACCTGGCCCACACAGTGGATGAGCGCTTTGTGTTGGCCTTCACAGCTGAATCCCCAATCCCTTCTCTGGAGTCCCCTCCAACTATGGAGGAGACTTTAATCCAGCTAGATTGTTTGCTTTTCTGGTGTTGGCCTGTTTTGAGACAATTGGCGGGCCAATGTAAAAACGTGGGCCACATGGCACAGGATGTATTTAACCTGCAGCCTGGAAAAATTGGGCATAAAATCTCACAATCAGCGGAATCCCAGGCAAGTGATTCCTCTGGTCCAGGAGTCCCTCAGCCCAAATTAATTGAGTTTGGGAGCCCTCCAGTTGGGACGTCAGAGGAAGGCATTAGGGGTAATGTGCACTCTGAGTCCTCATAATGCTCCTAGCTAGTTGGTTAACTGTACCCTACACCCAGACCTGATGCCTCTATTTTCTTAGGCATACCATGGGAAGATTAGGCAGTGACTTTCAACTGGCCCCCTTTAGATTGCTTTCTGATAACCCCTTTTAAAACCCCCAGCCCTATCACCCCCATTGCATATAATGGAAGCATGGGTCATCAGGTCCCTTGCTTACCAATTCCAATTATTGAAAGAAATTCCTGAATTTGCAAATATCTTTGTACTTTAAAGTTTTATTTAATAATAAGGTTATTGTCCTGACTCCTGCCGCTATCTTCCCTCCCGCTTCTGTCTGGTCCACCTGCCTGTTTGCCTGCCCTACTGCCTGCCTGTGGTTTTCTGTTGAGAATTGATCCAAGAGGATCCAAACTTGGTCTGAGCTCTTATTATTTCCCCAGTACTCACAGAATGTCCGTGTTGTGAATACTGCTATTCACAATGTTTTGATTTTGCCTTTGATGGGCCATTTTGAGGACAAATCTCTTGCTTTTGCTTTCACCTCTCAAAACAAGTTAATGACTGAATCAGGAAGTTCAATTGTTTGGTTTCTTGATCCTGCACAACTCACTTGCCCCACTAATGCTGGTGGCAAGTGATCCTACTATCCTGGTAGTGTTTTGTGGTATTCCTAACCACTATATATTCCATTTCATATTCACCAATAAAAATTAAGTTCTATTCACATTTTTGTCTTTGTGTCTTCTGTACTTCTGCGCCTCTCTCTAGCCACAACTAGTAGAGATTGTTCTTCCAGGGCCGCAAGGTAAACATATTTGCCTTCCCTGTCATCTAACCAAGACTTAGTACAAATCCAGTCCTAAGGTTAGTATTTTCTGTTGTGTGTCTGTGCCGCGCCTCAGAACACAACAAAAATGGTGCTCACTACAGGGTCTGAAAGCCCCTTGGTTATCCCTTTTGCATCCACGTTTTCAGGTCCTTTGCCTCCGCCTATACAAGAGTTGACTTAACCTGAAATAAACAGTCCTTCTATTGAGGAAGATATTGCCAACCAGCCTATTACTCCCACTATACTGATTCTCAGGAATGGTCCCTGCCTACTTGCTTACCCCATGGGTACCCCTGACTTGGAGCAAGCCATGTTGGTAGCCCTTGGGATAGCCTGTGAAGGAGCCATCCCTTGCTGTCAGTTGCAGTTCAGTTGGGCTGAATACTACAAATTAATTGTGGCTCTTCAATTTCCACAACATATCCTCTCAGCGGCTGGCTCTGCTGAGCACTTACTATTGTCCTTTGTGCAGCCTGCTTTAGCCCACCATCAAATGGTGTTGGGACTTCATGTCCAAGAAATCTTGTCTCTGCAAGCGGCGGTTCTCATCACTGGGACCAGTTTTCTGCCTACCAACAGTAGATTCATTCCCTGTTTTCCTTGGTATCTGACAACCAATGCAACCATGTCACTTCCCAGACCTGTTTGGTCAATTCTATCAAACAAATGCGCCAGTCCATCCCCAAATACGTGAGAGAATGCCTACACAAGTTTCACCAGCTAGAACAACCCTGGCAAACTCAAGTAGATTCCACCTTAAATGCTTATCTCACTGACTTCAAAAAGCTCGTGCAACAGCTCAATGCATTCAGCACATATTCCTTTAAGCAACTACAGCAGGTAGCGGAATTTGCTGCTAGTAGCCTTAATGAACTCAGTACAGCATTTGAACAAGAGAGAGCTTCCACCACTGCTACTATAGCTAAACTCCAGAGTCAAGTGAATGAGCTATCTACGCCCAAGCCAGATGTTCCGCCCTCTCCCCCCTTCTGATGACTTGGCAGATAGAGAGCAGAGAATATGGGATGCTATTTGCAAGCTACAAACAATTACCTGCAGTCAGGGACGTCCTGCTAAAGCCCCTCAACCTGATCCCCAGGTGATTGAATTAACTGCTCAAGTTGTGGAGCTACAGCGAGAACTTGCTGCCCTATGTGAAATGATGGCAACTGCTGCTAGTCCAGTTGGGGTTGTTGATGAAGATAGTTGCTGCCCTGGCTTATTAGGAGCTCCTCAAATCCAATGCGCTAGGGAAATAATTTCTCTAGCTAACAAAGTGGATCAATTGAAGCAGGACCATACTGAACTAATAAGAGATGTACAAGAGATGAATGGCGTGATTGACTCTGTGAATGATAGGTTTGCCCCTTGCCTCTCAGTGGGGCCATCCCTTACTTTGCAACTGGTTGAACTCTCCACAATAGTGACCACCCAAGGTTAACACTTAAATACTACTGCACAAAAAACCACTTAAGCTGTCAATACAGGAGCCCGCGCTGTTGAGACCCTTACTACCCTTGAAGAAAGTGTTTGTCAGCTATGGACTAGACAGCCCCCTCTGAATCCAAAGCAGAGTTTTCCCTGCGTATAAACATACTCAATAGCAACAATGGTGGCCCAACCCCTGAAGCACACTTCAAGCCTACCTTTAAGCAAGTCTTCAATCCTAAAACCTCAATCATTGCAGCTTTCCTAACTATCTATAAAACTGCCATGAGACAGGCTTGTGACAAAGTTAAGAAAGAACATATTCTGACCTGTTTACATCCAACTTGCCAAGAGATGGTGGTGCCTGAGTTGCCCTCCATTGAGACGTGGGAAGATATGAAGCAGCTTCTAATTGATGAGTCTGGTGATCACCTTAGCCTGGAAGTAAAGAAAGATGCCTTCATGTATATTGCTTTCAAGCCTAAAGAGACACTAGCTGAGTTTGCAGACCAATTCTATATGGAAGGACAGCAACTGATCATGAGCAGACAGTTGACAGCCCATAAAGCCTACATGGCTTGCACTCAAACCCTCAAGGTTAACCAACTTCTATGCCTTCACTTCAAATCCCACAAGGCTATGCTTTCCTCCATGAAGAGCATAAAAACTTTGTTGCAGGATATGCACCTTACCCACTCTGGCACAGTTGTTAGGGAAGGTCAAGCTACTTCTAACTCTGGTTCATCTTCCTGTGGTCCTTGCATTCTTACCATGAACTCACAAAATCCTCCTTGGTGCCAAGGTTGCCACAACTGTGGTCAGATAGGTCATCATTATCAAGTTTGCACCAACCTGCGGGTTGAAGGAGCTGATCCAAAAGAGCAGGTGGGAAAAGAACAGTCAACCTAGAGGCAGAGATGCTCTCAGTTGACAATTCTTCCCAGTCTCTTTCAATCCCTCCCTCTATAGCTGACTCCAAGCCTGCTGACAATGAGGCTCCTCCTATCCTCCTCTTGTTTCACAATATCTCTGATGACTCTGACCTGGGTGACTCTGATACTGACAACGCTGATGCATATGGATACTCTGTTCTGGCTGTTCCCAAAACCATTACAGCCCCCTATAAACTATGCTCAGGAAAGACTACAACTACTGCTAAGCCTTTGCCTGAAGCCAAAGAAGTTGTCTCTTGCCCTTACCTCACTCAGGATAAGAGGTCCCCCGTGCTAGTGGAGTCATCAAAAGAAGCTGCCAAGGTCGCTGATGCTGTCTTCAAGAATGTATCTGTTTTGCTCCCCCTCCAGACTGTGTATAAGGAGTTCTTAGGATTAAGATGCATGATTGAGAAGTGGGATAAGGAACTAGAAGAGGCTCAAGATATCTTGGCTGTCCTTCCACCCTTTGGTTGCACTACCACTTGAGTAGATATCTACATTCAAAAAGTGAAGATCAAGGCCGTTCTAGATACTGGCTTGTCAGTCAACATTGTCTCCTCCAAGCTTGTGAAAAAACTAAGACTTGCCCCTGACCTTAACTATCACCAGACGTATGGCACAGATGGACTGTCTATGACCCGCGCCATAGGGGCTTACTCTGCTCTACCCATGCAGCTTGGCAAACTTCTTCTAGCTGCACCAGCAGTTGTCTTGGAAAATGAGAGTTACTATCTCTTAGTTGGCACCCAGTTTCTTAGGGAATATAATGGGATAATCAACTTAAAAGATGGTTACCTCTCTATTCTGGGATCTGAAGTCCCTCTGATCTTTGAAGAGCCGGTTAAAGTTCCCAGGAAACGGCTCAAGACATGTGCCTTGGAGTATCCCACTGGGGTTTTCAGCCTCAAATATTGCACTCACTCCTTCAACATGAAATGTCCACCCATGGCTTGTCCTTCATCTGAGGGGATCCCTCTCCTAGCCACGTCTGCTGTCATCATCTCACCTGGCTCCCAGGCCATCCTGGACTCCCAGATATCATATGAACTACCTTAACAAACCTTCTTGGAGTTGTACTCTCCCCCCTCATTAGGGCGCAACAAACCTTATCTCTGTCCTGGAATCCTAGATGTCTCTCATAAGGACCCTGTTCAATTGTTGGTAGCCAACCTGACTGCAATCCCCATGATTGTATCTAGGGGGCAGGTTGTTGAATATGGCAAGTTGTTGAGCGCTCCCAATGTCCTGTCTCTTCATCCCTTTGGCACGTTCCAGGATTTTAACCTACCTGAAGATGAGCCTCAAGTCTTATCCTTGTTCACTGCGCAAGACTTCCCATAGCTGTCCATAGTTCAACAGAAAGAGGTGCTGGATTTATTAGACCAATTTTCTGACATCTTTGCTAAGGACAGTATCAACTATGGGTTAGCCAAAGGCGTTATCCATCAGATCGACACTGGCAATGCTCCTCCCTTCCGTGCTAAACCATATTGCTGCAGTTGTGTAGAGGACGCCCAGGTATCTAAAGAGCTTAAGCAACTGTTAGACGCTGGGCTTCTGGCCCCTTCCCAAAGTCCTTGGGAATCCCCACTACTCATCTTAAAGAAGAAAGATGGGGGTCATTGTATTGTGATGGACTATTGCCAATTGAACTCTTTGACCAAGAAGGACTCATACCCCTTGCCACATATTGATGACACCCTCTGACGCCTTAAGCCTCTAAATTCTTCTCTGCAATGGATCTGGCATCTGGATACTGGCAAGTTGACCTATTGCTCAAGGAACGTCAGAAAGCCACACTCATTACATCTGAAGGGCTTTTTGAGCCTACTTGCATGCTGCAGGGACTCTGCAACGCCCTGGCCACCTTCCAAAGGGCCATGGACTCCATCTTCTGTGACTTGAAGTTGTTGTGCGTCCTAGTATACTTGGATGATATAACAGTTTTCAGCGCTACCTTCACCAACCACCTGGCTCATCTCAAAGAGGTGTTCATAAAGATTTCAGAAGCAGGCCTCAAACTAAAGCCTTCCAAGTTCACCTTCTTCAAAGAGTGTCTTGAATTCTTAGGTCATGAAGTAACCCAGACCAGGATTACCCAATGACTAAGAAGGTTAGAGCCATCAACAAATTGCTTCCGCCCACCAACCTACAAGAAGTACAAGTCTTTCTGGGGATGATGGGCTACTACAGACAGTTTATCCCTGACTTTGCCAATACTAGTGAACCTCTAGTCCAGCTATTACATAATGTCCCTTTTGAATGGACCGCCAGTCAACAGCAAGCCTTTGAGACCCTTAAGCAAAAACTCAAAGAGGCGCCAATCCTTGTGTATCCTGACTATGATAAGGAGTTCATCCTATACACTGACGCTAGCAATCTTGCTATTGGAGCTATCCTGGACCAACTGGATGACAAGGGTGTAGACCATCCAGTGGCTTACACTTCCTGCGTGCTAAACAAGTATGAGACAAACTATAGTGTCACAGAGAAGGAGTGTCTTGCCGTGTTGCATGCAGTCAAACAGTTCTGCCACTATGTATATGGTACCCATTTCACAGTTCTCACTGACTACACTTTGCTTAAATGGTTACAAAAACTTAAGGAGCCAGAAGGGCGCCTAGCTAGATGGGCTCTAAGTCTACAAGGTTACAACTTCACTGTGCTCTATTGTCCTGGAATTCAACATCAGAACACTGATGGGCTATCCAGAATTCCCATTCTTGCTTTACATCCTGCGGAGGCTGACTGGTTGTACAAACTAATTGGATATCCTTCTTCTTGGGAAAGCAAGACAGAAGAGGTCCAACTGGCCTTGTACAAGCTATCTGAAGGTATCCTCATATGTGACAATCAGCTCTTCAAGAAAGTACAAAATCAATATCTGCCTTATGTACAAGCCAGTCTTTGCCTCTCATTGGTATTGCAAGCTCATAAAGAGACTGGTCATGGAGGCATTACCAAGACTTTTGACTGGCTCCAGAAAAATTACTTCTGTAAAAACCTTTGTCTTCTGATTCCAAACGTCATAGCCAGTTGCCACAACTGCCAGCTCCAGAGACCTTGAGCTACCTCTCACAAGTTCAAGCTAGTTCCACCTCAACATGCCTTCCACACTGTCAGCATTGACGCGGTAGATCCTCTCCCCCGCTCACATTCTGGGTGTTGCTTTATTATGATTGCAGTTGATAATTTCAGCAAATGAGTGGAGGCTTGACCAAAAAAAGACATCACGGCTAAGACAACTGCTGCCTTCCTGCTACAAGATGTTTCTACCACCATGGCTGTCCTCAAGTGTTGCTCTCTGATAATGGGACTAACTTCAATGCCAAGCAGTAACCTCTGTTGTTGAAGCTTTGGGGTCTCATCAGTCTTTCTCTGCCCCCTACAATCCTTCTACCAACAGGCAGTTGAGCGTGCTAATTTGAAACTGGTCTCCATATTTAGGAAGCTCACCTACTCTGATGCTGCCAACTGGGACCTATACTTACGTGCCGCTCTCTTTGCATACCGTCTTAGCAAACATTGTGTCACTAGATACTCCCCTTTTGATATGTTATATGGGCAAGAGGCCACTACCCCTTTGCTCTTGGGGCCCCTTGCTTACCTCTGACAAAGCCATGAATCCTGACAATCACATCAAGGATCTAGTCAACGCATAATTTATTTCAGGCCACTGCTTACACTTCTGCATACAAGACCAAGATGCTTGAACTTTCTCCCAATAGTTCTGGACGCTCCCCCCTACCTGAGCTTGATATTGGTGACCATGTACTTTACTACCAACACCAAGTAGGTGGTTGCGCACATAAGTTGGACTCTCTATGGATTGGCCCTTTAGATTTGAATTTTAAGCAAGGGTATGAGTACACTGTAAAGCTCCTCTCCAGTGGCCGTCCTTTTGCTCAAGTGCACGCAAAGTTCCTTTGTAAATATTACCCCCAAGGCCAATCTAGGAGAGGGCAATGTTGTGAATACCACTATTCACCATGTTTTGATTTTGCCTTTGGTGGGTCATTTCAAGGACAAATATCTTGCTTTTGCTTTTGCCTCTTGAAACAAGTTAATGAATGAATCAGGAAGTTCAACTGTTCAGTTTCTTGATCCTGCAAAACTCACTTGCCCCACTAATGCTGGTGGCAAGTGATCCTACTATCCTGGTAGTGTTTTGTGGTATTCCTAACCACTATATATTCCATTTCATATTCACCAATAAAAACTAAGTTCTATTCACATTTTTGTCTTTGTGTCTTCTGTACTTCCAAGCCTCTCTCTAGCAACAACTAGTAGAGATTATTTTTCCAGGGCTGCAAGGTAAACAAATAGCCTTCCCTGTCATCTAACAGAGACTTAGTACAAATCCAATCCTAAGGTTAGGATTTACCGTTGTGTGTCTGTGCTGCGCCTCAGAACACGACAGTCTGCCAGGAAGTTTTGGTTAAAAACCCCCTCTGGTACCATGTTGTATCCTTTATATAAGGGAGCTATGATGGTATTGTTGCCCATCTTCCTATTGTTTTGGTCCACCAGCCCTGGTATTTGGAGCAAACTTACTCTGATCACTCAATTGCCTGGTTCTACTCCTGGTCTTATTTCTAATGCCTTTGGTCATTTCACCCAGGTCCCCACCATCCTAGCTACATTTGTCCAGTTGTCTTGGTCAGTCCTTTATCCTGAGGGGTTTTCACCCTCTCCCAAATTGGGGACTAACAAACCCTCTTTCTCTGACTTGACAAACCCTCTCCCTGCAGCAGTCACAGCTCCCTCCCTACCCTCCTTGCACCAAATCCCCACGTTGGATTCAGATATCCCTCCCACCCAGGATTTCTCTCTGTAGTTGCTCACTGGAGCCCTGGTTATGGCCTTGGATGCATATTTCTCTCCCCTTTCACAGCCAGTCTTCTTTGGGAGGCCCCTTCAAGCAGCTATCCCAGTCTTGCACTGGATGGCATCCTGGTGGTTGGTCCCACCAGGATGGGAGCCAGACTTTGTTAGTCTAGCCCTCCTCTCTTACAGGTTGTGCAAGAACTTCTATTGGGAAAACATGCACCTCTTAATACCTGACGTCCTTACCTCCTGTCATTCTTGTCAGCTACAACAACCCTGACGTTCCCAACATCAATTAAAGATCATCCCCTTAAGCATGCCTTTCACACTGTGAGTATTGATGCTGTTGGACCTCTCCCTTGTTCTAGATCTGGGTTCAATTTATCTTAGTTGCCATAGACCATTTTAGCAAATAGGTTGAGGCAAGAGCTACAGAAGATATAGCTGCCAGGACCACTGCTAATTTCTTGCTGCAAGACATCTTCTATTGACATGGCTGCCCTCAAGCCCTGCTTTCTGAAAATGGCACCAACTTTAATGCTTGCCTCATCACATCTATTGTAGAAGCTATGGGTACCCACCAATCTTTTTCTGCGCTGTATAACCCGTCAACCAATCAAACTGTTGAATAAGCAAACTCCTCTCTGGTGTCCATAATGAGGAAAATCACCCTCTCTGATGCCGCCAATTGGGATATTGTGGGGTTCCTGGTCACCAGTCCCCAAAGTGTGTCCTGGATTGTAGCCAGGGACCAGCTGGAAGGGATTGCCATTCTCTAGTAAGGGAAAATGTATCTTAGAAATATGTATTGGGGTCAAAATGGGCTTTTATTCACTCTCAGAAGGAAGATCCCCTTAGAAACCTTCTGGTATATGGCCCAGGGGGTCAAGGAAACAATATGGATTTGCCAATACTTGGAGTCCTCCAACAATATCTTGGACTCCATGCACTTGGTCTTGGACTCATTCACCTTATTCTTGGACTTCTATTCCTTAGACTTGGACTCCTGCTCCTTAAACTTGGACTCTGGCGCCTTAGAATCAGACTTCTGTGCTACGCTTAGGATCCAGCTCCTTATTCTTGGGCTCCAGCTCTGTTATCTTGGGCTTCAGCTCTCTTTATAGATCCAGTAGCCTTGTTATTCCACTTATATAAGGACAACCAAGCTCCTGCTGGTGTTTGAAGGCTTCCAAAAACCTCTTGGCAGATACTCAAAAGACCTGGAAAGATCCCATCAAAGACCCAGAAAAGACCTCAAAAAAGACCTGGAAAGACCTCCAAAAAGACTATGTAACTTTCCAGCCAGCCACCTTTTTATAGTGTCCTTTTCCCAACGGTTCTGCCTTTAAAATGGCTTTCTTTAGAAGCTCAAACCATTGTTGCTTACTTTTTTCCTATAATAAATTAAGCTTACATACTTACTTTCTCAAAAGCTTAAAGTATTAATTCACTATTTCCTTGCTTATAATTTAAGCTTTTGGCTTCCAACCAATTATTTTCATCAGGAAACCTGCCAGAACTCAACCAATGAATGTAGAGCGTAGAAATAAACTATTTCTTAAGTTCCACCGGGATCCAACTAGGAAAATAATCTCCACAGCTCAAACTGCTCAAAGCAACAACTCTTCACTCACCAAAGCGTTAACCAGTCCATTATTCTGGCACCAGTCTTCCCTGCATTCAACCTAAACTCATTTAAATAGTAGAATACTATTTAAACTCTACTTTCTGGACCTCTTCAACGTTTTCCCCCATATATTTACAAATCTTGTAAAATCCAAGGAAAACGTCCCACCAAAACAACTTTGTATCCAGCTCTCATAGCAACATACCTTGATATATCCTAGGAACTTAATATATAAATATCTTACCCACAATTATATCCGCATTCTTTCTTGAGTTTACTACTAAACCAAAGCAAAACATTCTACATTTTACCACCTTGGCAAATTGATTCAGCAAAATCTTGGCTCATTTCTCTGGACCACTAGTTCTTCATCATCTTATGATCTTTTAGCTAGCTTATGTCAGTCTCTAACAGCTCAGACTAGTCCTACAGCTACCTTTTAAACAGAAGTCACTAAACTTTCACTTGGCCAACATAAGCTCTGCCTGCAAACAACCAAACATGTGGACCGTCACAGATATGTTCCTCCCTGCTGCTCTCTTTGCGTATTTACTCAGTATACACCAAGTGACTAGCCAGTTTCCCTTTGCCATGCTGTATAGACGTGAAGCCACAACCCCCTCAATTTGGGACCCCCTTTGATTGAAGTTGATGCATCTGCCAATCCTGAAGCTCATGTCAAAGACTTGACTAATTGTATCATCAACATCCAAGCAACAGCTTACTCCATTGCTTACAAGGTTAAGGCCCTGGAGCTCTCCCCGTCCAATTCTTCTAGAGCCCCCCTCCCTGAGTAACAAGTAGGTGACCTAGTCTTCTACTATCAGAATTGTACTGGAGGCAGAGCCCATAAGCTAGAATCCCTCTGGGTTGGACCTTGTGAAGTCACCTTTAAGAAGGATGTTGAGTATACTATGAAGCTGCTATCATCTGGTTGTCCTTTTACCCAAGTTCATTCTAAATTCCTCCACAAATATAAAATCCCTGTGTCCAAGCTTTAGGGAGAAGATGTCAGAAATTGCGCCATTAACAGTATTTTGATCTGGCCTTTGAATAGTGATATGTGCAAAGATTTGTTTGGGTTTGCCTTCAATTTTGGGAATTCCTTGCCTTTGGTAATAGGTCTGTTCCAATGTCCACCTATTCCAGAATATCATACCTGCCCTTGTCTGATCCTGGTATGAACTCACCCCAACACAACCCCCTCAATCACTCTGTCTACTTAATGAGTGATCATCAACCATTGTCTACTATTTAAGTAGAATCATTTCTCCTAATAAAGACAAGTTTATACACATTTGTATTGGCTTTAATATTCTTCAATCTTTTTCCTTTCCTTTTTATCAAAATGAATACCTCATCTTTTATTCCAGGAAATTAAGGTATGTTCCCTTAATTTTGCCCTGAAGGCTAACCCAAGGCTAGCTTCAAACCTCAAATCTTTTGTTATAAAGATTTCCTGCCATGTCCTCCTGGATGTTGTCCCCAGGAGCCAAACACAACATTCATGCTGAATTCCTTGTAGAGAAGGTACTGTATATTTGGGCCATTACTTCTACAATAACAATGTATTTAGATTGTTATAACTGTGCTGTTTTAGCAGAGTTACAAGGGGGAAATATTTTTAAACTAGATAATATTCTTTATTGAGAGATAATGATTACATAGTTGATGTGAATCATGGATAACAGGATCATGATTGTGTTGATCACACAGTGGGATGGTATAGGGGGTGGCTTGATCCTGGTTATGAGTCAAGCGCCAAAACAAAGTATCCACTGTGAAGGATCATCATCTGTTCCTGTTGTTGGATTTGGAAATTTAAGTTTACTCCCTAGTTTAGCTTCAAGTGGCTGGATAATTGGATTGCAGGTCACAAATTTGCTTACTTGGAACCTTGCTGGCAGGCCAAGCCTGCTGTTTTGACACCCCTTCTCCCCAGCTGAAGGTCAGCCTCCTCTGGGGGCAGGTTGTCAGGGAGGTTGTTGAGAGCCCAGGTGCTGTATTGTACTAACTGTTGTTCAGAGGCGGATAGGACAGTCTCCTGTTGTCTTTGTCTTGCTCTACAGGGTTATAGGGAATCATGGTGGAGGACTTTATCTTGTTTGCACTTTCTGAGTATTTGCACAATGTAAGTGTTGTTTTTGTTTACCTTTAGGATGATGACCAGGCCCACTTTCTCAGGATGTAGTTTGCTCTTGTTAGTATTAATTACCTAGATCTTCTCACCAACCTCATGTCTATCTTGGATGGGGATGAGGGTATTCTGTAGGCGTTTTTCTTTCTTCTATAACTGGTTGCTATTGGCCTGTGTGACTTGAGGGTCCAAGCAGGGTGTAACCTTGCTGAGAATTTCTAGCTTGGGTCCTGAGAGTGCTTGGATGATATTGGGCTGTGTGTCATAAATGAGCTCAAAGGGGCTTTTCCTGGTGGATCTGTTCATGTGGGTCTGGAATACAAGGAATGCAGTTGGTAGCTGCTTGTACCAGTCCTCAGGTCTCCTGACAGTGAGCTTGACCAGGGCCTGCACTAAGCTGCTATTTAGCCTCTCCACACATCCATTGGCCAGAGAATGATAAGGTGTTGTCACTTTGTAATGGACCCCATTCTTGGTGAGGTATACATTGGTATTTTTGGAGGTCAGTTCCTTGCCTCTGTCTGCTATCAGGAGTTCTGGTTTTCCAAACTTGCTGATGATTTCCTTGCCTATGAATTGTCAAAAGTCATTTCCTGTGTGAGTTTTCTCTGCTTGCGCCACTGGCCAGCAAGTGGCAAAGTTGATGGCGGTAATGATGTACTTTTTGTCATTATGTTTCCCAGGCATAGGTCCCACAATATCTTGGGCCCATACTTTGAAGGGTAGTTGTGAACAAATAGGCAATACAAACTCAGGCAGGGTGTTGCTTTTTGCAAACTTTTCACATACTTTACATTGGTCAAGCACTTCCTGGACATCCCAATATAGAGTTGGACACCATGCTTTATGTTTGAGGAATTTGTAAAAGTTGCAGCTCTTGGTATATCCTAGGTCTCTGTGGTAATGTAGGATGGTGTTGACTTGTTGATGTGTAGGGATGTAAGGCATGGTGGTTCTATTGCCATTTTGCGGTGTAATGTTCTGTATACGTCTGAAAATAGGCTTTATTTTTGATGATTGTTTCTTTTGGTATATCAGTGGTGCCAGGGGGAAAGCCTTTGTCCTTTGTTATGCGTACCAGGAGGGACCAGTCTGGGTTGGGCCCATTCTTGCCTCTTTTGGCCCTAACATACAGGAGCAAGAGTGCATCTGCCATGGCAAGTTCCAGTCCAGGCTTGTACTGGATGTTTATATTGAATCTATCTAGAAGCTTCATCCAACAGGCTTGTTGGTGGGAAAGGTTTGCCTGCGTTTTAACGTATATGAGAGATTTGTGGCCAGTCAATGAGGTGAATTCTTCTTGTTGTTCCAAGTAGCAGCACCACTTGACCAGGCAGTGTATGATTGCTAATAACTCTTTGTATTATATAGGGTATTGACACTTGCTGTCTGTCAGTTTACGCAACTTGTAGGCTACAGTTAGGAAATCACCATCATTGTTCTTTATTTGTAGTACTCCCCCAATGGATGTGTCAGAGGCGTCTGTCTCCATTTGGTATTCTCCATCATGCCTGGGGTATTGTAAGATGGGCGTGGTTGTGAGCTTCTCCTTAAGACGCCTGAAGCAAAGGTTGCATTGGGGTCCATACAAATTTAGATTTGGTGCATGTTATGGCGGACAGAGGTGTAGTTAGGACACCACAGTCAGGGATGAATTGTTATACGTAGGCAACTATTCCCAGGAATGTGCAGAGTTCTGACATGTCTTTTGAGGGCGCCATCTTGCAGATGGCCTGGATTTTCTGGCTGTCAGGTTTGATGCCATCCTTTGAAATTACATGTCCCAGGAAGGGCAACTGTTTGCAGAAGAATTGGCATTTGGAGGGTTTTGCTAGAAGTTTATGTTGTGCCAGGGTAGCAAAGACTACCTCCAAATCCTTATGGTGTTTTTCCACCAATGGACTGTAGACAATAATGTTGTCTAAGTACACTAGGGTGTGCTTGCCAATGTGGGGGAAAAAGACCTTGTTCATAAAGGTAACAAAGGTTGATGGTGCATTTGACATCCCAAAGTTGAGCATAACACACTTGTATGGCCCATACTTAGTGTGGAAGGCCCTTTTGGGTATATCTTCCTCCTTAATGCGGATTTAGTTGTAACCTGTGGTTAGGTCAAGCTTGGAGAAGACTGTGGCACTGCTCAGGGCATTAAAGAGGTTGTCAATAAGTGGGAGTGGGTAAAATATTTTGATGGTAACCTCATTTAGGGCTCAGTAATCTGTGACTAGCTAAAGGGTATTATCTTTCTTTTCCGCAAAGAATATAGCAGCACTAAAAGGCAACTGTGAAGGGTAGATGGGGCCTTTATCCAATGCCTCTTTGAGGTAAGTGTGTAACATGTTGTCTTTGTTTGGGGTGAGTTGGTAGATGAGTTGCGCCTTAGGTACAGCTCTTTTAAGCTGGATGTAGTGTTTTATGTGTTTCTCTGGTGGCAACACTGGTAGAGCCTCTTTGAAGATTTCTGGATGGCAGGCTACAATTTTGAAATCCTGAGGAGTAGTGGTATCATGGTAGTCCTTGAAGTGTATAATCTCATATTGGCAGGAGTCCCAGTCAATTGCCTTGAGGTTCTCCTTTTCATCAAGGGTTTCTGTAATGCACACAAAGACGTGGTTGCACAGGAGTTAATCCACTGAGTCAGGGTAGATCTGGTGATTGATGTCTTCACATTTGATGATCAATACTGAGATTGCACAGTCTACATGAGGATTATTACTTCACAACCAGTTCAGTCCCAGCACAATGTCAAATTTAGGAAAATCAATGATGGGACCCTGGATAGTGAAGTGCAAGTTCTCAAGTATGACAGAGAAGGGGGAAGTTTCATGTGTCACTGTGATGTGGTGTTCATCAGCTAAAATCATGTTCTTAATCTGCAAAGGATTAGTGGCTAGTTTGAACTTATCTACAGAGATACTGTTGACAAGGGTTTGGTCTGCGCCTGAGTCCAGGAGTGCTGAGCCTGTGTAACTGCAAAAGCGGAAATGATAGGTCATCAGTTTATTGGTATGTCTGGAAATGGTGTAAAGTACTGGGTCTTCTGAGGACACTTGGATCATTAGACATTGATCCACTCCTTAGGTCAGTACTCATTATTGGGCAAGTCAGGATTTGTGCATGGAGAGCTTGGCTTGCCTAGTGCTCTCCCCAGGCTTTTCTCTTGTCACAATTCTCTTGCGTGGCAGTGATGCAGAAATGGGTACAATTTGATTGTCCATTGTTCCTGTTTCCATGTCTACTTGACCTTGCAAGCTCATGGTTTGAGTTGTTGTTGTTCCCAGGAGGCAGGCGGTTAGAACATCCAGTTGGGTGAGAGTCTTTGGTTTGCTCCCTTTTCCCATCCTGTGCCTTGTGAAGAGAAAAAAGTTTGTTCTGCTTTCTCTGCCTTGCAATACAGGCTCTGCAAGTTGGTCATCTGGTCCAGATTGACGTGTATCATCACATGTGACTTAAGTGCATTGTAGTATATGAGATAGGTAGCTGGGGTGTCAAAGGCCATATCTGAGGAGACACATAGTTGGAGTTCCTTGTATGCTTGGGTGAGCTCCTTCACTGTGCTGGTCTGAGTCAGGTTCTTTACTTGATGTATGATCATGAGGGTGGTGTCTTTCAGCACAAATCTTGCCAGGAAGTCCTGCTTGAAGGTGTCCAAGTCCTTTTCAGTGTGGTCCTCATGCCACTTGTTGCACCAGGCACCAGTGTTGTGTGTTAATTGAATGGAGATTTCCGCAATCCAGAAAAGTTGTGGTTATTCCATTTGTGCCAACTTGCTCTGGGCAGATTTAATCCATGCACAGCATTGTTATTGTTGGCTCCAGCAAAAGACTCCAAAGCAGCACTTCAAAGTCTCTGGGCTACATGGGCTGGCATGAAGTTTTTGTCTGTTGTTTGAGGTGTAGCAGTGGGTGTCTGGAAGAAACCTTGTTCCAAAAGGGCGTTAAAAACAGAGAGTGGGATTACCATTTTCTGGTACAGGACAAAACCATTGGGTATTTTGGTACCAGGTGTGTATGGCGCCCAGTCCAGCAGAAGGCCAAACATGATTCTATCAAGGATTTGTTAACCGCAGCAAGTACAGGCAACAGGCGGAATCTTGAGGGGTAAGGTAGGATGGAAACCTACCTGTTCTACCAATGTTGTAACTGTGCTGTTTTAGCAGAGTTACAAGGGGAAATATTTGGAAACTAGATAATATTCTTTATTGAGAGATAATGATTATATAATTGATATGAATCATGGATAGAAGGAACATGATTGTATTGATCACTTGGTTGGATGGTTAGGGGGTGGATTGATCCTGATAATAAGTTAAGCACCAAAACAAGGTATCCACTGTGAAGGATCATCATCTGTTCCTGTTGTTGGATTTGGAAATTCAAGTTGACTCCCTAGTTTAGCTTCAAGTGAATGGATAATTGGATTGTGGGTCACAAAACTGCTTACTTGGAACCTTGCTGGCGGGTAAAGCCTGCTGTTTTGAAAAGATCAGATATCCCAAAACATTTCAAGTTGAAAATAGAGAATGCCTTCTATGATTGTGACCAACAGTTTTTAAACTCTGAAGACTCCTCCTGCAGAGCATAGTCATCCTTCTCTCAAAGATATTTTCAAGTGTCTACTGTAGTGGTACCTGGTCAACATCATTCCCTGAGATCAAACATGTCCCTCTCTGACATAGTTACTCATGCCCTTGAAAATCTCAACAGATCATAGCAGTTCATGGCCTATTTTTTTATCATCAGCTTAGCAGATTTATAACAAAAAAAAGGAAGGATAATTTGTTTTTTTTTGTTTAAAAGCGCTAAATATGATAAAAGGAAGATTTTAATGGTAGGATTGATTTTGTACTAAAATAATGATTGTCTTTAGGAATGAGAAATATGCACTGTAAATTCAGAACCTAAAGATAAAAATGTGGGATTTTCAAATTCTTTTGCATGAACCCACCAACTTAGAGGAGGAATTTTCATCCCAGAACAACTTACTTTTTTATATAAAATGATGAAAAATATGCCAGTTAGTTGGTAAGTTTACGCAAAATAATTTGACAAACCCACATTTTTACCTTTAGGTTCTGAATCTACAGTATCTGAATATCATATAATTTTAGAGTAAGCAATAGTCTCTTCTAGTTGGGGCTAGAAAGAGTGCGCCAAACTATGAAAAGAGCATAAGAAAAGATAAAAAGCTAAACTTGGTTCTTATTCAAGAATGTAATAGAACTTAAAACAGTTTATGTAACCAAAAATTTAATTAGATGGAAAGATCATCCATCACCAGCATAGGTAGGCAATGATTATTGGCAATGTTGGAGGGTTGGGAAATTAGAGATATACTGTAAATCCAGAACCTAAACATAAAAATGCAGGATTGTCAAATCCTTGGTCCAAATTTCAAATCACTTTTGTGGGATGGTTTTTTTATATTAAATTTAATTTTTTGTATTTTTATTTGAATTTATAAAAATGCAGGAACTCATATACACTTTGCAAATTTCAAGTCAAACTGCATATTTCCAATAGACAAATGAACTAACTGGAATCATATTTGAAGCATTCAAATACATTAACCAGTTTCATTAAGTTTACTATGTTTTTTGAAATTGCAGGATTGTCAAATCCAAGAACCAAATTTCAAATGACTTTTGAATGCCACTAGTAAACTCAGATATTAATTGCGGTAACTGGAATCCAAATTGAATGTACAGTAAGAAACTAGGAAAAATCAACCCAAATCAAATAGCTCCACTCTGCATAAAATCAAATAAAAATTTAATTCTGATAGTCATGTTTAGACATAAAAATTAAGTGAGATGTAAAACTGTCTAAACATGGAAATTATACAACATTCTACACTCTAAATCACTAATATAGTAACCATAAACCCATATAGAGATATATGAGCCATCCTCCTGATGACGCAGAATTTTTTTAAATTTTTTTTGGCCCCCAGTGTAGCCAGGGGCCAAACAAAATTATTTTCAAGTAAGAAAGGAGAGGTGGGAAAAGAAAAATAATCAGTTTGCTACACTATGTGTTAATGTATTGCTTTTAAGAATGCTTGATTACAGTAGATTTTAGAAAACACTAATAATAAAATAGAATTATATATTACAATCTATCTTATCATGTTCCCTTTTTCTTGAAGTGCTGATCTTTCATTTGCTGTTGATAATGTTCTTGCAAATAATTGGATAGCTTCACCTCCAGTTGCCTTGGCAATAGGAAATCAAGTTGCCTCTGCAAGCACAGCTGGTCTCGGGGAGGCGACTTAATTTCCTATTGCCAAGGCAAATGGAGGTGGAACTATCCAATTAAATGAAAGTACATTATCAACAGCAAATGAAATATCAACACACCAAGGAAAAGACAACTTGATAAAAATAGATTGTAATATATAATTCTATTTTATTATTAGCATTTTCTAAAATCTACTGTAATTAAGCATCTAAATTTTAGCCGTCCTAAAATTGAATAGGGCAATTTTTGAGAATGCCTATGATTCCTAAAAAAATTAGCACAAATCTACTCTAGATCCTTTGACTTCCTGCTTGAGATGCCCATAAATTATATTTATTTCAAATTCACCTCATTTTTGATTTGAAATTTGGCTCTTGGATTTGAAAATCTTGCAATTTCATATTATTAATTTTTTCATGATGTCTATGATTTTTTAGACTTACAAGAAATACCAAATTGTACATTAGAATCCTGCATTTCTGCTTCATGTATCTTGCATTAGCCTTTTTATATTTTGTCTTTAGTTAGTTGAGTTATCTTCTCAAGGGATTTGAAATTTTCTAATTTAAATCAATCAGAAAAAGTCAAATTAAATGGTTGATTTTATTAAATATTTTAATTTTCACTCAGCTGAGTTGCCAGCAAATGTGATTTTAAAATTTGGACTAAGGATTTGATAATCCTGCATTTTTACGTTTAGGTTCTGAATTTACAGTATTGCAACTGCCTGGGCTGCTCCTTAGATCAAAGAAATCCAAATATTCAGCTCTTGAGTTTTGTATACATAGATCCAAAATTTAAAGACCTTGACTCTTTCTGGTTGTTTGTTTCTCTCTTTGCATCCTCTAAGCCATAATTTAGAGGGAAATCAGAAAAAAATGGTCCCTTTAATCAAATCTACTCTCTTGATCTTGGCTCTTATCTTGTTGTTGTTGTGGTTCTCCCCCAAGATCTCTATTGAAGACTGACTTTTTGATCCATCATCTGCATTCTAATAACCATCTTCTTTTTCTCTCCTTGTCTTTTTCAATGATTTTCTAGTGCATGCATATCATCTAGCCTCCTTCTCTGGATAGTTAATGAGCAGCTTATACCTTTATGATATCCCCTTCTCTGTTATAGAGGTTGATGAGAGCCCCCATTGTGAGAGTTTTGTACTGTCCAGTGTTAACTTACATGAACTTGCCCCTGTTAATCCTACACCTTTCTCTTCTATAGTACCTATGAAGCATTTCTCCTTATAGATAGGACTTCCTGGTTGATGATTAGTGTCATGCTCATGGAAATAAGAGTCAGACGTTTTAGGTTTAACAGAAACTGTGGAGATGACTGTAAAACAGTCACTTTGGGTGTTTGGTCAAATAAATTGCTGATATATATTATTAGAAAATGCAGATTGTGGTATTTTATCATCTGCAAAGATAATATACCAAGTTTCCTGACATTAAGAAAGTACATGAGAGCCTGTGACTTTGGTGTAACCAGTGGACCCGGAATATTTTGTTGTAGTCATCAGAAGTAACAAGTCTGACAGGGTCTGCAGCCCAAAGACAATGATACATTTTTTCTTACTTCTGGATATAAGTTCATAGTTTTGACTCTATATATTAATATAGGGATTTGTAATGTATGAAAAAGTTCAATTATTTTGCTCTTCTACTATTGTTTAATTGGGAGTAAGGCATTTGAATATATGATAAGATATACTATGCTTCATTGTAAAGTTTAAAAGGAATAAATATGAGACACTAGTTTTTATTCATAGACAAATACCAAGGCTGGCCCAATTGCTCACATTATTTCCAAGGTTTGTTTACAACACTAAGATAAAGATTAAAGTATTTGGAACAACATGAAGGGAGATCAACCTGGGCCACTTTCCAAGGCTAGTCAACTATTAGTTGGATACTATTTAGTGAAGGTGATTTTTTCACTTAATCAGAGGGTACAACACGCCATCTCAAAAAGGCAACTTTGATTTACGCCATCTTGAATTTAATTTGAGATGGCCTTTTTTGTGTTAGTGATTTTGAATCACAAAAAATAAAAAAAACAATAAAATAGTTAAAATTTACATATACTTTATTAATGCGGCATCTCAATTTACAACATCTCAATTCTGTCACTTTGAGTCAGATTGATTAAATCTTATTTTGCTAACTTTATTTACATATGAAATCACTTAGTGTGGGGTGTGTTTACGCCATCTTGACTTTACCTCATTTTGAATCACAGTATTTATCTTTAACTAAAATAAGCTTATACCCAAACTAAAACAAAGCCTGTTGTATAGTGCCAGAAGATTTTCCTATAGTATTAATCCAAGACACTTACACTAAGAACAACCTAAATAGACACCACTATGATAGTCCTTCTAGTGATTATCATTGCTGGGTAAAAAAAACCAGTTTTGTTATATGTGACTTATAACTTTATTATACATGGATACATTGATAAGGGTTCTCTCAATAAAATACTTTAATAGTGATTTTAATATGGAAGGGGGTTATTACGCCATTTCAATTTACGTCACTTCAAATTCCACCAAGTTTCATATCTCCCAATTGATTCAATGAGCGCAATGGATAGGGGAAATAAGGGGAAATTACCTATGACGCCAGGCTACGCTATATTGATTCCCCCACCACAATTCCTGCTTTCCCCTTTTCAAAAGTATAGTTTCATGTCAATTATGATAGTATTAAAAAGGGAAGAAAACATATGAAACTTTGAATATATATATATTTTGGCCTCCTTTAAACAACTGGGTACTTTTTAACCCCAGTTGTATAACCTAGTTTTTGAGAAATTCACGCTTTACTTTTTGGCCCAGTAAGAGGTAGCTCCACCGTAGATTTGTTAATTTAATATAAAAAATGGTCAAAAACACTATGTTTTTGAGCTACAGCACCTCAATTACGTCACTTCAAAAACGCCATTTTAAAAAGCAAGTTTTCAGTCAAAACTCAAAGTTTTGCCTACTTGTGTTACTAATGAAAATTTTATTTCTACAAAACAAAAAACATTGAAATTTTGATATTATATATTCTTAGATCTTCTCTACAATTCTGTGTAAAAAAAATTACTACTTTTCTATATTGAAAACATTCTCATTTTTCTCTTTAAAAACAACCCCCAAAGTGCTCATATTTTTAAACTAATTCACTTTTAGATGCCTCCTAAGTCAATTATCAAAGCTGCGCCCAAGGCCTCCAAGGCCTCAAAGTCCAAGATTGCTCCTCCAAAGGCCAAAAAGGCCAAGACTACCCCAAAGAAGCAGCCTTCTAAGGCCAAAGCCCCACCCAAGACCCTAACTCCATCACCTGAGCCAGAGGAAAACAGTCCTACCCCTCCCCACTCTCCATTTGCGTGCTCCCCCTCAGACTCCCAAGAGAAGTTATTCAACTTCAATTACCACTCTGATCCCATATCAGAGCCTGAGGAGGAAGAGGAGCCTGAGCCTGGTGCTACTGCAGATGACCAAATTGAGCTCTGAGATCTTAATACCATCCATAATATATGTAATCAAAAAGGTACCTTTGCTGTGCCTGCCACTTATCCAGTCAGCTACCCCATCATGACAAAGAAAGGGGGTGCTGGCTTTGTATACAAGGGCTACAGCTTCAGCTGTAATGATGAGAATAATACAATAACCAGCATCACTATAAATGTGATAACATTGGCTGCCCAGCTAGACTCACTACTTATGGGTTCACTAGATTAAAAGCCTTAACTGTCAACTATGACTGTGCTGAGCCTTTTGACCCCCTTTATCAACTTATCTTCTGGTTTCTTTTCCAGGTAATTCCAACCACCAAGGATCAAACCACAACTGAGGTTGTCAATGATGCTCTCCTTAATTTAAATGATACCCAACTTGCAACTGTTGGTGGCATCTCAAAACTACAGAGATATCTCACTGATCAGAGATATGCTCTGACACTGAAGGCGTCAGTGCTACGTCCATTGACCAATTGATCCTTACCAAGGAATAAAAATTATCCTGCCATGAGGAGAGATTCCCTCTTTAAAATGATGGTCAACATGCCCTCAAGCGTATTATCTGCTTTGCCACAAGCCAGGATCTACGCAACCTGCTGAAATGCAAGACCTGGCTTGCAGATGGCACTTTCTCAACCTGCCCAAAGCTCTTCAGCCAGCTTTGGAATATCCATGGGCAGGTTGGTAATCTAGTTCTTCCCCTGTTATTATTTTTCCTTCCCAACAAGAAGCATGAAACATATGTCTGTGCACCCACAATCCTAAAGGCCAAGCTTGATGAAATCCTCCCAACCATTGAAGAGGAGCCCAAGGAGACCAGAGGGCGCAAGAAGAAGACCCTATCCCAAGCAGAAGATGTCTCCACCCCAAAAAGAAGCCAGAAAGTCTTCCTTATCATGAATATCTGGTAGTGGATTTCAAACAGGCTAAGGCAAATGCCTTAATTAAAGTCTTTAAGAGCTCCCCTCAGGGATGCTACTTCTGCTTCTGGCAGGCACTCTGCTGCTTCCTCCAAAAGTGCTCTGATCTTCATGAGCTGGCCAACTCTGAAGGCACCAAAGAATCCAAGGACATCTTCAATTGCTTTGCTGCCCTTGCTCTGGCTAGAAAGGAGGAGACAAATGTCTTCTACAATGCCCTACTCTGTCAACCATATAGTATAGCCAATCAGACAGCCTTTGTGCCCTTTATTGAGTATTTTGAAACACAGTGGGTTGGTATCTTTCAAGGAGCACACCACATCAGAAAGGGCAGTGACTTAATCACCTGGAACTTCTTTAAGCTGGTAAAATATGGTTTAAATGAGACCATCTCTTCCCTTGAAGGGTGGCATAGGCAGTTTGCTACAAGGATCAGGATTCATAAGCCCAAATTCAACAAGATCATGGTCCATTTAAAAACCCAGCAGGCCATCTCTACCCGCTTCTTTAAGACTGGTATGAAGATCAAGGGTAATCCACCCAAGATGACCAAGACAGTAAAAAAGTATACTGAAATCAGCAAGGTGGTCCTTGCCTACTATCCTAAGGATAGAAAGCTTGAGCCTCTCCAAGCTATCTCGGTTGCTCTTTCTACCAATGTTTGAGTCCTTTCCCAATAAAGTATTCTTTATCTTCTCTCTATTTCCTTTGGTTTTACCATTTTTTGACTTTTTTTTTGGTATTTGGTACAATTCTATGCTTATTTTAAAGTATGGATCAAAGTTATAATAGATGAAAATAGTTGTTTTTGGGTATATTTTAACTTTTGGGCTTTACACAACTATGTTGCTACTAATCAACCCCATTTTTATTACAGATGTGAAAGCCTGAGGCTTTTTAAGCCTAGAAATGTTTTTTGAATTTTATTTTTTGAGAATTTTTTTGGTAATTTTTGAAATTCAAAAAATCTAAAATTTTAAACCCGTTTTTTCTTAGTCAAGATGCTGTAAATCAAAATGTTGTTTTTACTATAAAATTGAGATAGCTAAAAATTGAGATAGAGTATTTTGAGATGGTGATTTTGAAATGCTGTTTTCAAAATGGCGTGTCCTACCAATCAGAGCTATTCTAATATAATAGGCTTTTAGGCCTTTTATCTTAGAGTGATTGACCTTCATCCCAGTTCATGATGAACTCTTCTAGGTGTAATGCAGAGACATTTCATATGACAGTCCTCTTGTTCTAAAATATAATTAAAATTTATAATAGTAATTATTATGAGATGTATATTTGAGCACTGTTGAGGTAAACTAATTAATTGTGTGATACATGTATGCTACATTTGTTAATTAGAAGTAGAGATTTTGTTCATGGCAGGATTTGATTTGGTCATTTATTCATTAATATTGTGCTCCAGTTGCTTGTGTTTTTTTGTCAAAATCATTCCTAGGCCGCATAGATGCACCTTACACTAATTGGTTTAATTTAAACAAGTCAATACCCAAAAAGCCTGACATATGTTAAAAATAATACATTGAATTATAGTCTTTATATAAACAGGTTTATTGCTTTCTCCAATTAGGAATTATTGAATAAACCCAGTATCTATATAAGAAAGGTAATAAAATCACATAATTAATTAACCCAAACTAATTGATAAGATTAAGGCAAGAGTTATCAAATCAATTTCATGAACTGGTGTCTTTCAAATCAGTTAATTTTGGAAATATTAATTAATGTGTACCCAGGAATATGATCAATGAGAATTTAATAATAGTGCTGTAATGGGCTTGACTTTGTCAAGAAAAAGGTTAAGGTTAACCAAAGGTGAACCTCCAAATGGGTCATTATTTGTTAGATTAATCTGTTTCCTATTAACTGTGCTACTTAACACTTTAAAATTTTGTTTTAATTTTCTTATCAATAAGTTTAAATAATTACAACAATTTTATCAAAATACATCTTATTTAATCCTTATAATATAAAAACCTATATTAAATTAATCATTTTCTACTTACAGCTAAATTAAACTGTATTAAAAGCTAGTAACAATCTTATTTCATATACCATTATTTCTTGAAAGCTGATTAGTACAAAATGACATATTCTAAAAAGAGCAACATAAAAATACAATAAAAACTGATATGATGCTTTTTGTTGGAAATTAAATTGTTGCCTAAAATCTTAGCTTTTTTAAAATATTTAATTTAAAATATAATAATTTTTGAATCCCTCTTTTTAAAAAGAGGGCAGATAGCTTTTTGCATATTCAATAAATAAATATTAAATAATTTTGGATTTTTTTTATAAAAAAATCTAGTAAAAAGTTTAAAAAACTAAAACTAAAATTAAAACTGAACTTTTATTGAAATTTCAGTGATCTCATTTAGCACAAGTAATTTATTCTTAAGTTAGATTTTATAGAAAATATATAATAAGAACTTGTAAGAGAGTAAAAGGTTTTCTTTTCAAAATTTTAAGTATTTAATATTAATAAAATAGCTTTATACAACTATTTAATAAAATTATATTTTTATACTGTATGCTAGAGATAATATGTATAAAAAATTCAAACATAAAAAGAATGTATCAAAATCTTGCTTTATTTAATTAATTTTTATAAAGGTTAAAATTTATTTAAACTAAATGGAAAATGATCTTAGTCATTGTATCTATAAAAATAAGATACAAATTTAATTATACAAGCAAATATTTATGTGATTAAAAATAAAAATTTTGTTTTGATAGTTTTAAGATATATAAAGTTTATTTTTTAAGAACTGTTAAAGGTTATAATAAACTTAAGTTTATTTAAAAAAAGGTTTTTGAGTTGGTTACTAAAAGTAAGCTAAATAATAATTTATACTTTAAATTTAGTTTACTGATTAAAATATCATACTTTAAGAGTTAATTAGCATATTTTATTTCAAATAATAATTTTATAAGCTTACATTCAAAGCCACTTCAAGATACTAAATTGGTATCGAAATATAAAGTTGCAGCTTAATTCTGAAAGATGAAATTAAGGGCTTTCTAATGATACTAATTTGAGCAAGATTGAAGTACTATTTGATGAAATATCAACAGTTAACCAGAATATAAAAAGGGGTAAATAAACAATAATATCAGACTTCAGAGGTGATATTGATAAATTAAGGAGATAAGTTGGGGGTCAGTTGGGGATTTATGCCTGTAGTGCAAAAGCTCAGCTAACATGGTATTTAAACAGCTCAACTTTACAGAAATTTACTTTACAATCCACACCTTTACTCCTCTCTAATAACTGCACATCTATTTCCAACCAAGAACTGCCTGAACCAAGCCAAGGAACCCAACCACTATCATTATGGAACCTATCAAGTTTGCACCTTAGATGACACCCTTCTTCTCACTGGGGGCTTCTACTAAGAGAGAAAGAATCTCTATGCTTAAACAAGCATTCCTTTTTACTTCTGGCAGTGATCTTAACAGCTTTGTTGAGCATTTCTTATTAAAAACAGAGTTTGGAAAAAGTACCTTCTTACCTGTCATACAAAATTCTAAGCCAGATGATTTCCTTAACAACCTAAAGGAATTGATGTCAGAGTCCCCTGCCAAGCACCTTCCTTCCCTAAGAGCATTGGTTACATCAAGCTACAGTCTGAAAGAGCTTTGGGATTGTGGATTTAAAATGACAAAAAATGAGTATTCATATTCTAAAAAAATAAAAAATGCTAAAAAAGCATCATTAAATTCAAAAAATAAAAAAGGAAAAAATGATTCAGTAAAGAAAGAAAACATAAAAAATATTTTAAAACATATATTAAAAAATTCATTTCCAACTAGCCAATTTACTAAAAAATCCCCTGGATTGATTTATGAAGAATTACAAAAAGAGTTGAGTGAATACTCAACTAAAATAAAATACTCATTATTGAAAACAAAAAAGAAATTTATGAAGATATGAAAATAAAAAAGAATATTTCTATTTCACTTTCCACTTTCTATAAGCTTATTCCTAATAATATAATTAAAAGCAAAAAGCAAACTGATATGTGTAACATTTGCAACTTAAAAAAATCATTAGAAATGAAGAAAAAGGATTTGAGTATAAATAAGTTGCCATTGCCTAAATCTATTAAAGAAAATTTGGAATCTATTGACCTACATGAAAAGTTTTATAAGCATCAAAATAAAGAATATATTAGTGATATAAATAATCTTGATAATAATTCATGTGTTATAGTAATAGACTATAAAGGAAACTTTAAAATAGGTGGGGGTTCTATAGAGACAAACAATTGTTTTTATGAGAAAATACCTATTTCTTTATTAGGATTTGCAATTGCTTTTAAAGAAAATGAGAAAATTAAATATGAGTATCATGACTTTTTATCTGAAATTTTATCTCATGACTCTTTGTTTTCAGGCCAGTGTTTGATAAGTCTGCTTAAAAATAATAAATTTAAGAATATTAAAAATATCAAAGTTTGGACTGATAATGGTAATCATTTCAGATCTTATGAATTCTTATATTATCTTTTTAAAGAGGTTCCTAAAATTATAAAAGGAACAATTAAGTTTAATATATTTGTTGAGTGTCATGGCAAAAGTATTGTTGATAGTCATTTTGGTGTATTATCTAAAATATTTAAACAAAAGGAAAATGAGATGTATATAAAAAATATAAATGATCTCAAAATGGTTTTTGAGAGAGAGGAAGAAAGAAAGTGTTTCTATGAAACACTTCTAAATAATTCAGATGTTTCCTAAAAAATCTTTTTTCACATCTATGATAGAAAATCTAGGCCTAAAAAAAGCTGGCTTGAAGTCAAAGCATTTTATGTTAATTTTTTGTATTTAATGAAAGATGGTGAGCTGTATGTTTCACCTTTGACATTTGAGGATGTTAAGGAATACTCCAAAATAAACTATTGTGCAAAGTTCTGCACAGATGACAGAGAAACAAAGAGAGCTGATACTACTAAAGGATTAGTAGGACATGTTCATGAAGTTGGACGCATAACAAAAACTTATATTTCACATAGGGTAAATAGTCTTTTAAATACAACAACTTTTTTTCTAAAAATAACTAAGAAATTAATTATATGAGTCAAAGATAGGGTAATAGAAATTATAGCTTTGGGGCTGCTATTACTCTCCCATGCAACTCATATATTTGATTCTTGGCTTATTAAAATAGAAAAAAGGGTTTTAGCAAAAAATACAGTTAATAGAAATAAGATTTATTTCTATTATTTGTATATTTTACACTCTTAAACTTTTCTTCAGTAAACTAAGCATTATAATAATGTTTAAAAAAATAAATTTATGACTTAAATGATACCAAAGAAGTTAAAAGGCTTTGAAATGCTTAAGCTGGCGCCTTGGCTTAATCTAACAAATTATGACCCAAATAGTGGTTTAAAAATGTTGTGTTGGCAAATTTGTTAAATTAAAAAGCGCTACCACACTGCATAATCAATTTTTGAAGCACCAAGATACTTCCAATTGCATGTATCAGGATTCCCTGGAACATTCCTGGGAGCTGCAGTGGTACATGGTTTGCATTTTGAATCAATTTTTTGGGTATTAAGAGTATAGAAGAAATTGGTGAAAAAAGACCAAATGAAGACAATGGTGTCGCAATATTGAGTACTCCACTCTAATTGCTATCAAGATAATTGGAATCAATACATAAATATAATTTGATAATGGATTCCTTAAGTTAATTTCCCCAATTGCAATTGGATTCAACTGGTGGAGCTAAGAGACTCAGGCTTATTATCTACTCATATGAGTTTAATAAAGACAGATTTTAACCTTACACTTAACACATACTTTGATATTGCCTTTTATTTAGCTGTTGAAGTTGGTGTTTAGTAAGCCTTAAATAGTTTAGTTATATTAGTATATTTTATTTATAGTTTAGTTAAGATAAACCTCAGTTTGTAGAATTAGCTAGCTAGTATAGTACAATTTTACCACAAATGATGTCTATGTATTCATGATTGATCATCTGTTTTCCAGTTGTAATAATGAAAGATTGGATCAGGAATAAGAATATTTCACATGGTTTTGGGGCCAGAAATCTGTAATGCTTCAATTCATGGAAGTACATGTTCACAAAATGAATTAGGCAATTCCAGAATGTACTATAGTACATTTTTATAAGTTAAGAATGTGTAGGTTTTTTTGGCAAAGATCTTGGTTGAATAACACTGTTATGTTATAGGTAATATGTCAGAAGTTCAGGTAAGATTCCAGAACTGGAGGAAGTTTCAGTTGTATATATCCCAAATGGTATATGAATGGAAACAAATGCAAAAGAAATATCTAGCTAGCAATAATTTGCTTTCACTTCATTCTCTTTTTGAGTTTTTATTATGTCTATTATGTTTATCTTTAGTAATACTAAATTTAATATATAAAAGGGAGAAAGTGCTGTGCTTTGAAAGGAGATCCCCAAGGGGTCAAAGGAGGACTCTTAAGGAAATCTGGAGATGGCAAAGATATTCTCTACAAAATCATTGGTGGAGGCAAAAGCCACCTTTGAGGAACTTTACACAGAATATTTTTTCAAAGAAGGTACACCTGCACAAAAAAACATAATCTTTGCTTAGAGCCCTCTAAAATTGTTGTGGGCTTTCAATTAAATCTTTCATAAGATAAAAGAAGCAGCCAACTGAAAAATTGGAGGCCTGAAATTATGTGAAGAAACAAGTGTGGAAATGCTTTTGAAATGCAGGAAAGCAGCAAGAAATGTAACCAAAAAGTAGCAACTCTAGAGAAAAACCTCTTCAAAGATTTTTAACAGGAGTCATTAAATGAAAAGAGTCTTGATTAAAATGGTAATTGTAAGTGGTACTGAATGGGCCTTGTTGGAAATTGCGCCATTAATGCTATTTTGATATGGCCTTTGAATAATGATATATGAAAAGACTTGACTGGTTTTGCTTTCAAGTTCAGGAATTCCTTGCCTTCCATTAATGGGTCTGTATCAATATCCACCTATTCTGGAATACCATACCTTCCCTTTTCTGATCCTGGTATGACCTCACCCCAACGTGACTGTTGTGTTTGGCTCCTGGGGAGAAAATCCAGGAAGACATGGCGGGAATTCTTTGTAACAAAAGATTTGAGGTTTGAAGCTAGCCTTGGGTTAGCCTTCAGGGCAAAATGAAGGGCACATACATTAATTTCCTGGAATACAAGATGTGAAAGTCCTTTTGGCAGAAAGGACAGGAAAAAGCTTGAAGATTATTAAAGCCAACACAAATGTGGATAAACTTGTCTTTATTATGAGAAATGATTATGCTTAAATAGTAGACAAGGGACAGTGATTGCTCATTAGAAAGACAGAGTGGCTGAAGGGGTCACGCTGGGATGAGGTCATACCAGGATCAGACAGGGGAAGGTATGGTGTTCCAGAATGAGTGGATATTGATATAGACCCATTTATGGAAGACAAGGAATTCCCAAACTCAAAAGCAAAACCAGCCAAATCTTTGCAGCTATCATTATTTTAAGGCCATATTGAAATAGCATTAATGGCACAATTTCTGACATCTCCCCCCTCAAGATTAGACACAGAGAGTTGATATTTGCGGAGAAATTTGGAGTGAACACAGGCAAAAGGACGTCCAGAAGACAGCAATTTCACGGTATACTTGACGTCTTTTTAAAGGTGACTTCACAGGGCCCAACCCAGAGGGAATCCAGCTTATGAGCTCTACCACCTGTACAATTCTGGTAGTAGAGAACCAAATTGCCTATTTGATACTCAGGGAGGGGAGCTCTAGCAGCATTGGACAGGGAGAGCTCCAGGGCCTTAACCTTGTAAGCAGTGGAGTATGCTGTCACTTGGATGTCAATGATACAATTAGTTAAGTCTTTAAAAGGGGCCTCAGAATTGGTAGACACATCAACTTTGATCAAAGGGGGTCCCAAGATTGAGGAGGTTGTGGCTTCACTCCCATACAGAATGGCAAAAGGGGACTGGCCAGTTACTCAGTGTTTAATAAGTTGTTAAGCAAAGAGGGCAGCAGGGAGGAACATATCCCAATTGTCAGTGTCAGAGAGCGTGATTTCCCTCATTATGGACACCAGGAAGGAATTGGCTTGTTCAAAAGTTCCATTAGTTGAAGGATTATATGGTGCAGAAAAAGATTGGTGGGTACCCATAGCTTTGACAATAGACATGATGAGGCAAGCATTAAAGTTGGTACCATTGTCAGAAAGCAGGACTTGAGGGCAGCCATGTCAATAGAAGATGCCTTGCAGCAAGAAACTTGCAGTGGTCTTGGCAGTTATATCTTTTGTAGCTCTTGCCTCAACCCATTTGTTAAAATGGTCTATGGCAACTAAGATAAATTGACACCCAGACCTAGACCAAGGGAAAGGCCCAACAGCATCAATACTCACAGTGTGGAAAGCATGCTTAGGGGGATGAGCTTGAACTGGTGTTGGGATGGGTGAGGACGTTGGAGTTGACACAAATGACAGGAGGCAAGAACATCAGGGATCAGAAGGCACATGTTCTCCCAGTAGAAGTTCTTGCATAGCCAGTAATGAGTTTTGGCTATAACCCTGTGACAGAAATTACTGGATAATATGAAGCTGTTTCTAAATGATGGGGAATTACAAACCAAATCCACATAGAATTGATTATTAACCACCAACAAGGCTTCAGATACTTTTTTGTGAAATTTCCAATTGAAACTCCAGGAATAAGTAGAACCAGTAGTCCTAACCAGAGTAAACCAAGATAAATGACCTGGGAAAGCATCAATGCATCTTCAGCGTAGAACTCTGGGCATTGAGAAGGGACACAATTTTCAGTTTCAAGAATGGGGGAGGAGCTGCAAAATTGGCTGGCATGAAATTGACATTTGGAGGCGCCACCAACAAAGTTCCAGATGCTGGGCCCCATATTCCTGAAATGATTTGGTTCAGAATCAGATTGTACGGGATATACCATAACAGCCCAATCACAGGATGCATTTTTAAAATTTAAAATTTAGAACTTGGGATAATTGATTTTTATTGAGTAAATTTAGGAGGACTCAACTCTTAGAGTTGAAACAGGGAAAACTATTCAATATCTATCAGAAAAATTGACTAAGCAATACCACCTGAGTCTTGACTTCCTATTCCTTCTACGTCGCTAAGTAAGTATCTGGTCCAAGTTGCAAAGAACCCTTGCGTGACTAGTCTCTGACAACCATACTGATTAACAAGCTCATATTGGGTGACCCTCATATTACTTCAATTTATCAACGTCAGTTTGAAATGGGGAGCTGGTTTCAGCTGGTGGACTCAAGCAGCCGTGACCCATTTTCAATCAACTGTTTGGTTTAAATCTGTTAACTTGGTCAAAATTTTGATACAGGTTTTACGGCCTTCCGAGCCTTCTTACTTGGACAGAGAATACCCAGCATTATGGAATCTACCATGACAAACCCCATGCCCAGTGTCAATGTGAGCTTGGCAAATAATGACTATACTCATGCTAGGGCAAACATAGGGTAGATAGACACTGCTGACTTTTTTGAAGAGCTGTCAATCTCAAATTATTGTGTCCTTGGATAGGGTCTGTAGCGCCAGGCAAATGTCTTCTGTCTCAGTGGTCCAAGAGTCAGGATACCCTATTAATTTTTATAGGAAGTCAGCATCAGCAGGGTGGATAGCCAGTATAGGCATCCTTGACAGGCCATCCACGTTCTGATATTGGCCCCAGGACAGTGTATCACAGTGAAATTGTACCCTTGTAGACGCAGAGCCCAATGCGCTAGTTGAGCCTCAGGGTCTTTTAGTTGTTGCAGCCATTTAAGGGAGGAGTGATCTGTGACCACTGTGAAGTGGGTCCCATAGATATAATGCCTGAACTGTTTTACAGCATGCAGTACTGCCAGACATTCCTTTTCAGTGATGCTGTAGTTCTTCTTGTGCTTATTGAGGACCTGTGAAGAGTAGGCTACAGGTCAATCCATTCCTTTGTTGTCAAGCTGGGCTAAGATGGCGCCCACAGCTACTCCACTAGCGTCAGTATACAAGATGAACTCCTTATCATAATCAGGATAGACCAAAAAAGCCTCTTTGAGCTTGGCCTTCAACAATTCAAATGCTTGTTGCTGGCTATCAGTCCACTCAAAGGGGACGTTGCCAAGCAGTTGAACAAGGGGTTCACTAAGTTCAGTAAAGTCAGATATGAACTGTCAGTATTAGCCCATTATACCTAGGAATGCTTGGACCTCTTGAAGATTTGTGGGAGGTAGCATCTTGCCGATGGCTTCCACCTTATTATTCATGGGGCGGATTCCTGTTTGAGTGACCTCATGGCCTAAGAACTCAAGTTGTTCTTTAAAGAAGGAGCACTTTGAGGGTTTGAGAACCAAGCCAGATTTGAAGATCTTGATGAAGACAGTCTTGAGATGTTCCAAATGGTCAGAAAAGATAGCATTGAATACAGCAATGTCATCAAGGTACACAAGGACACAAGAGAGCTTTAGATCTTGTAGGATGGATTCCATAGCCCGTTGAAATGTAGCAGGGGCATTGCAGATTCCTTGGGGCATACAGGTGGGTTCAAAAAGGCCTTTTGAGGTGATAAGCGCAGCTTTCCCTCTATATTCAGGAGATAAGTTGACTTGCCAGTATCTAGAGGCTAGATCCATGGCTGAGAAAAACTTGGAACCACCCAGCCATCTAAGAGCATCATCAATTCTGGGCAAGGCGTATGAGTCTTTCTTAGTGAGAGAGTTCAGGCAGTGGTAGTCCATTACAATGTGATGTCCTCCATCCTTCTTCTTGAGTATCATTAATGGGGAAGTCCAAGGACTTTGGGAAGGAGCCAGTAGCCCAGCGTCTAGTACTTGTTTGAGCTCTTTAGACACCTGAGCATCCTCTACCCTACTACAGCAGTATGGTTTGGCATGAATGGGGTGCATCACCAGTGTCAATCTGATGGATGACCCCTTTAGCTAGGACATAGTCTGTAGGTCTGGAGGCAAGGATATTGCTAAACCAATTGAGTAGATCCAACACATCTTTTTGTTGGATGAGAGACAATTGGGGGAAGTTGGCAGCAATGAATAAGGAGAGAACTTGAGGATTGTCTTCAGGTAGATTGAAATCACTAAAAGTTCCAAAATGGTAGATGGATGCCACTTGTTCTGCCCCCTTTATACAACCATGCCATATAACCTGGCCTCAGGTCACCTGCATGGGAAGGGCCGTCAGGTTAGCAAGCATTAATAGTACAGGCTCTTTGTGGGTTTGATCTAGGATCCCTGGACACAGTCAGGGTTCTTTACTGCTTAGAGATTCAGGTGAGTAGAGTTGCAATAAAAACTTTTCAGGTAGCTTGTAAGAAATCTGAGAATCAATCACCGCCCGGGAGCCTGGAGGAATGGTGATAGACGCTGGGGCAAGAAGAGGTACCCCTTCTTCTGCAGGGAAGGAAGAAGGAGGGGTGCACATGTTGGAGGAGTTAGTCCTATACTTGAGAGAGAAGATACCTGTGGGGTACTCAAGCACACAAGTTTTAAGACGCTTTCCTGGAAGGTGCAAAGGTTCCTCAAAAATCAAAGGGACCTCATATCCTAAGAGCAAAAGATATCCATCTTGCAGGTTTACAATCCCATTGTATTCACAGAGGAATTGTGTACCAACCAAGAGGTCATAGCTTTTTTTCTCAAGGACAACAGCAGGGGATGTAATGAGGAGTTTCCCAAACCTCATGGGTAGGGCAGAGTAGGCACCAATGGCTTGAGTTTGTGCCATGCCAGCTGTGTCATAAAACTGAGTGTAGTTGAGATCAAGGGCCAGCTTAAGTTTTCTCATTAGTTTTGAAGATACTACGTTGACTGGAGAACCTGTGTCCAAGATGGCTTTGATTTTAACCTTTTGGATGGATACTTCTACGCAGGTTGTATTTTTTCCAAAGGGGAGCAAGACTGCCAGAAAATCTTGTAAAGCCTCTAGCTCTTTCTCCCATTTAGCTATCATGCACCTTAAAGAAGGAATCTCTTTATACACAGTCTGCAGTGAGAGAGATACAGTTACATTTTGGAAGAATGCTTTGGCTAACTTGGCTGCTTTCTCAGAAGAATCAACCAAGACAGGAGGTCAATAAGCTTGAGCTAGGTAAGGGCGCGTCACCATGGCTTTAGCTTCATTTGAAGATGCTCAAGAAGTGATGGTGGTCTTCCCAGAGCAGAGCTTGTACAAGACAGAGACAGTTTCTGGAACAGCCAGGACAGAATAGCCATAACTATCAGATTCTTCACTATCAGAATCTTCAGGTTTGGAATCACTGGAGAGATCATGGAATAGATGAAGAATAGTTGGGCCAGAGGAAGACAGAGCTTCTTCATTGGAAGGAGGATCAGAAGGAGATAGGGAAGATTGGTCAGCAGAGAGTCTCTCTGCCTCTAAACTGACCTTTATTTTCCTGCCTGTTCCTTAGGATCACATCCTTCTACCCAGGGATTAGTGCAGGTACAAGAGTAGTGCCTTATCTGGCCACAGTTATGGCATCCTTGCCTCTTAGTCTGTCCACCTGAATCCAGCGTCATAATGTGCGCCATACAAGAGATAGTCCTGGCATTACTAGCTTTATTTTCACGCACTGCAGTACCCCCATGGATCAAATGCATGTCTTTTAAGAGCGTCTTAATACTATTCATGGAAGTGAGTGAAGCCTTGTGTGCCTTAAAGTGTAGGCATAGAAGCTGGTTCACTTTCAAAGCATTTGAACAAGCCGTGTAAGCTTCTTGGGGAGTTAACTGTCAACTGGTGATTAACTGTTGACCTTCAATGTAGAAACAATCTGCAAACTCAGCCAGAGTTTCCTTGGGCTTAAAGATGATGTGCATAAATGCATCCTTCTTGACTTCCAAGCTGAGGGCTCCTCCAAACTCCTCAATAAGGAGACACTTCATGTCCTCCCAAGTGATAATGGAGGGGAGTTTGGGGATCACCACTTCTTGGCATGTGAGATGGAGACAAGTGAGGATATGTTTCTTTTTGAGTTCATCAGTAGCCCTATACATTGCAGTCTTGTAAATTGTTAGGAAGTCAGCAATGGTAGAGGTTTTAGGATCAAATATCTGTTTGAAGGTTGGTTTGTAATTTGGGTCAATGGACGAGGAAGAGGACTGGCTGTTTTCACCTGGATTGAAGACGTTAATGTGAGGATTTCCTTCAAACTTGGATTCAGCAGCAGGTTGTCTAGCCCAGAGGAGTTGAAGGCTTTCCTCTAGGGTATCCAAGATAGAGCTGTTCTGTCCACTAATATCTCTAGCGGTGGTGGCAGATGCTCTAAATTTGTCAATCTTAATTTGTTGCACCAATAAGGTGCCAGCAATCCCATTTAGGCGGGTGGTCAGGGAAGTGGTCTGAGCAACCAAGGGAATGAAATGTCCATTCAGTGTCTTGATAAAGCAGGAGAGGTTTTGTACTTCTCTTTCCAATGTGTCCTGACTATCAGCTACATCATTTGTTACTTCTGCAAGCTGATCTAGTGCACGTGCGCAGTAGATCCAGGGTGGGCCTTCCAAACCAGGGCAGCAATCATGGTTGCCATGAGCGGGATTATTAGCAACTTCACCTTCCTCTTCATCTTCAGACTCAGAGGATGAGTCTTCAGATTAGAGAGATGTTGCTGTAAATACTCAATTTTGCCTTGCCAAGTAGCTACTTGATCAGTGAGCAAAGCAATGTGAGGGTCAGGCATAGGCTCAACTGGAGGGGGGTTCTGAACAGAAGATTGACACTGAGTGGTAGACTTGAGCTTGGCTATTGCTTCCCATACCTTGGCCTAAAAGTCAGAGGGGGCCTCAACAGGAGGAGTGGGAGGATTCACCTCAATAGACGCTACTCTATTTTCCACATAATTTTGTACTTGATATAGTGTGTTGCCTAATGAAGCCTTATCCAGACCATATTGATGCTGCAGATGGCAGCCCCAAGTATCAACATGAGCTCTAACCAATTTAAGTTGCAAGTTAACATGTTCTATGAATTGGTTAAGTTCACTAACCAGAGTCTCAAAATCTTGGCAATGATTTAGCAGAAAGGCCTCAATTTGTCCAAGCCATGCTGCCTGATGCTCATCCAATTTGCATAATTGATTCTTGATGTATCCAGGGAGCAAGGAGCAAAGAGATTTCAAGGAAGAGGTTAAGTTCTTCTGAGAGGCCAGCAAGTTGCGCTGGTTATCAGAAATACATACAAAGAGACTATGGACCATTCTTGATATGCCATATTTTGAGCATGTTTGTTTGAGACAGCAGTGGCTAGAGCATTTAGAAGTTGGTTCTGGGATCCTAATTCAAGTTGATGGTGAACTAAGGCGGGTTGGATGAACTGGTTGACCAACACACCAAATGTATCCATGTACTCCATCAGCGTGGGGGGAGACCAAAGTCCAAGAGGAAGAAATACAGGTCTTCAGAAGCATACCCAGGACAGAGACCAGGGTTAGTGTGCATTGCCACAGTGCCAGAGTGGAGCAGGGAGCAGGCAGCAGCACAAGCTTGCTAGTAATTGAGAGATAAAGCTGGAAGGGGGGCCCTCTTGGGACCCCCCTTCCAGCTTTCTCACTTGACTACAAGCAAGCTTGTGCTGCTGCCTGCTCTCTCCTCCACACAGGCACTGTGGCAATGAACACTATCCCTGGTCTCTGTCCCAGGTATGCTTCTGAAGACCTGTATTCCTTCCTCTTGGACTTTGGTCTTCCCCCTACGTTGAGGGAATTGATGGAGACTATTGACGTGTTAGTTAACTAATTTATCCAACCTGTGCTGGTCCATCATCAATTGGTGTTGGGATCTCAAAACCAGCTCTTGACTTCTGTAGCCACCACTGTTTCTAACAATCATGCTCAGAATATGGCCTATCAAGAATGGTCCCATAGCCTCTTTGCTTGCATTTCAGTTAGCCAGCACAACTTACTAGCTTCACAAAAGTATCTGACCTTGTCTCTAAACTCCCTTTGCTCCCTGCTCCCTGGGTATATAAGGATTGAATTTGTGAACTGGATGACCACTAAGCTACTTGACATAGCCAGATAGAGTCAATCCTCCTAAAATATTGTCAAGACTTCAAGACTCTAGTTGCTGAACTCAATCAGTTTTGAGAACATGTTAATACCCAGCTCAAGTTAGTTGGGACCCACGTCAATATGTGGGGTCAACATCTGCACCTACAGTATGGCTTGGACAAGGCTGCTTTAGGGAAACCCTGTGCCAGGTTCAAAACCATGTCAATGATAGGGTGTCCTCTATTGAAGTGACTCCGCCAACTCCTTCAGTTGATACCCCATCTGGTCACGGTAGGTTCCATCATGCTGGGAATGTTTTGGCCAAGTAAAAAGGCTCAAAAAGCCAGAAAACCTTTACCAAAATTGACCAAATTAAAAGATTTGAATCAAACAGTGGATCAGAAATGGATTATAGCTGCTCCAGTCTGCCAACTGGAATCTATTCCTTCTTGAAAATTGACGTAATTTAAGGATCACCTGATATGAGCTTGTTAATCAGCATGGCCGTCAGAAGTTGGTCACCCAAGGGTTCTTTGCAACCTGGACCAGATACTTACTTGACAATGTGGAAGGAATAGGAGCCCAGGATCCAGGTGATATTTCTTAGTCAATTTTTGATATACATTGAATAATTTTCACTGTTTCAACTCTAAGAGTTGAGTCCTTCCAAAAATTTACTCAATAAAAATCAAATATCTCTTGGTCTAATTTATTTTTAAAAAATACATCCTGTAGTTGGATTGTTGTGCTACATCCCCTACAATCTGATTCTCAGATGGATCATTACTGGAAGATGGGACCCTGTAGTTGGAACTTTGTTGTTGGTACCTCCCAATGTTAATTCAATGCCTGCCAATCTTGGAGTTGTTCTCTCTGTCCTTGAACCTGAAAATTGTGTTGCATCTCAATGACCTGAATTTTATTCTAAGGATTCTCTGATGCTTTCTCAGGCTATTTATCTTGGGCTACTTTAGTTGGGATTGATATTTTTACTTGATCCTATTATCTCATTTGGAAATTTTACAAAACGGTATCTGAAGCTGTGTTGGTGGTTAATCATTAACTCTATGTGGATTTGGGTGGTAATTCCCCACCACTTAGAGACATCTTCTTACTATCCTGTTATTTCCATCACAGTCTGCCTTTGAAGCCAAGGTACGGGAAGCTATAAATAAACTCAAAGCTACCACTCAATGTCAAGCCTCTGCCCTGCATCCCCTGCCTGTCAAACCTACAAATGATCCTTGCATTGGCATGCTAACTGACCAAGTAGCCACTTTGCAAGGCAAGATTGAGAATTTGAGACAACATCTCTCTGACCCTGATGACTTGTCCTCTGAGTCTGATGGCAAAAGGGAGACTGAAGTCTCTGGTACTCCTACCCACCTTGACCATGGGTGTTGCCCTGGATTAGAAGGCTAATCCTGTGTCAACTGTGCTCTTGCCTTGGATCATCTTGACTTTGGGAAGAGGAGATTTGGTAGGTTTGCTTTTAGGGAAGAGAGTATCAATTCCTTGTATGAGGACTAAGGATGTCAATACACAATTGTTAACTTCTTTATACCTTTAGCTTAACTAGGTAGACCAAAAAACAGTCTTCACTATCTTAAAAACAGATAAAATCTTAAGAAAGGATATACTTGAAGAGAGCAAAAGTTGAGTCTTTATTGTTAAAAAAAATTCTTTTATAGGATTGTTATTGCATGGGTAATTGACCCAAGAATCCTAGAGGCTGGACCAGCCTAGTGTTGGAATTTTACTGAAAAGTGTTTCCCAAAAGGCATCTTGCCCAATACTTCATTGCAGAGTTGTCATAATTGCATCCTTTCTGCTCCTGACCTTATCCTAAGGTGAGCGTGATGCCAGCTGTAATGCCAAGCTGCTATTGTGGCTTCCTTCCTGAAAACCAGTCCATCCATCCCATGTCCTATGGGTGGGATCTAATCCATTACAGAGTATAATAAAATAATATATGAAAAATATATAAAGGGGTTTTTGGGGTTCAACCCCAGCCAATGTAGACATAATCAGGTTAAACCATAGACTAATCACTATTGTGGTTATGATAACTGGGATGAGAACCTAAAAGTGCATTAACTGTCAAGTTTAGAGCTCCTATGGAGCACTTGGATATTTTAGGGTTGTGTTACCGCACCGCTGGATTAATCAAAGTGGATATTTAATTCAGGTCAGATTGAGGGCGGATTGGTCTATTAATTTTGGTTCATGAAAGATCATTCTTAATTCTTAGAACGCTTGGTCTTAGTGTCACCAAATATTGCCAGGGCATCAGCATCTGAGCCAAATATCAATTTATTCTGAGTATCTCCCAGATTCCAATCAATAAGATTGATGGCTGAATTGTCAAGTCAAAAAGCCAGGGATTTCACAGTTCACTTAGCAGCAGTAACTAATGATGTGGCAGACCAGCAAGATGCTCTAGAACACAAGGTGCAAACCCTCTCCCAACTCAAAGAGACAATAAATGGACATATTAACCCTTTGGTCACTCAAACAACTTCTCTGGCTACTTGTATCAATGGGGTTGCTGGCACGTTGGCCATACAACAGATCAAAATTGATGAAGGTGGAGCTGCCGCTGCTACCGCCCAAGATATCAGTGGACAGAATAGCTCTACACTAGATACCCTGGAGGAAAGTCTTCAACTCCTCTGGGCTAGACAACCTGCTGCTGAATCCAAATTGGAGGGTAATCCCCACATTAACATCCCCAACCCTGGTGAAAACAGCCAGTCCTCTTCCTTGTCCATTGACCCAAATTACAAACCAACCTTCAAACAGATATTTGATCCTAAAACCTCTACCATTGCTGCCTTCCTAACAATTTACAAGACTGCAATGTGTAGGGCTACTGATGAACTCAAAAAGGAATATATCCTCACCTGTCTCCATCCCACATTCCAAGAAGTGGTGGTCCCCAAACTCCCCTCCATTATCACTTGGGAGGACTTGAAGCGCCTCCTTATTGAGAAGTTTGGAGGAGATCTCAGCTTAGAAGTAAAGAAAGATGCATTTATACACATTGTCTTTAAGCCCAAGGAAACCCTGGCCAAGTTTTCAGATAGCTTCTATATTGAAGGTCAACAGTTAATTACCAGCTGTCAGTTAACTCCCTGAGAAGCTTACACGGCATGTTCAAATGCTTTAAAGATGAACCAGCTTCTATGCCTACGCTTTAAGGCACACAAGGCTTCACTCACCTCCATGAAGAGTATTAAGATGCTCTTAAAAGACATGCATTTGACCCATGGGTGTACTGTGGGTCTTGAAAATAAAGCCAATAATGCCAGGACTACCTCTCCTACGCCACACATTATGACTCTGGGTTCAGGTGGACAGACTAAGAGGCAAGGATGCCATAACTGCGTCCAGATAGGGCACTACTCCTGTACCTGCACTAATCCCCAGGTAGAAGGTTGTGATCCTAAGGAACAGGCAGTAAAATAGAGGTCAGCTTAGAGGCGGAGACACTCTCTGCTGACCAATCTCCCCTATCTCCTCATGAATCTCCTTCTTCCTCTGGTCCAACTATTCTTCACCTATTCCGCAATCTCTCCAGTGATTCCAAGCTTGAAGAGTCTGATAGTGAAGAATCTGATAGTTATGGCTACTCTGTTTTGGCTAGTCCAGAAACTTTGTCTGTCCCTTACAAGCTTTGCTCAGGGAAAACCACCACTATTTCTTGTGCACCTTCAAGTGAAGCCAAGGCCATAGTGGCTTGCCCTTACCTAGCCTAGGCCCATTGACCTTCCCTCTTGGTTGACTCTTCTGAAGAAGCTGTCAATCTAGCTAAAGCTGGCAACAGTGCCCATGTCAACAATAGTAATGTCAACAGTGGCCATATTGATACTTTCAATGGCAATACTATAGTAAAGTGATAACCCAGTTTTACTTAATGTTGTTTCCTGGATGTCAACACTTTTTTAATTAACAAAACACGTTACCCTGAACATTCTTAATATAAAAAATATTTTAAAATACTTTTTTATACTAAGATAACCCCAGAGAATTCAGAAATATAATAAAAAATTACCATAAGTAATAAGAATAAGGAGATATAATCAACTATTTTTCAGTTTACTATGTAAATTACACTCTTTATTATAAAATTATTTTTTATTTCCATAAAAAAATAAAATTCCAATGAACCAAAAATAAAGATATTTAATATATCATAATAACTACAAAATATTAAAATTCTAATTTTAATTTATTATACTTTATATAAGTATAACTGAAAATATCTCATAGCTTAAAGATAAATTTACAAAATATAAGATATTTCTTACTAAACCACATTAAAACTGTATATAAAACTTAATATTTATGCCTAAAAAGATTAGTACAATATAAATAAATTAAAAAATTAAAATTTTAAAAGTAAGAAATATACATGAAAAGCAAAGCAAGGTTTATTGTGCTACTTAAAGCCACCAGCAAGAGCAGTGGCAACACCTTCAAGGTACTTCTTATTCTCTGCCACCTTATACTTTTTCTTCACCACCTTATGAATGTCCTCCTGGTAGTCCTGCTCCTTGGACTTTCACTTCTTGGGGGCCACCTGGTTGGCTAGGTTGCAAAACTTGGAGACAGTCCAGGCCTACTTTCCTGTAGCTTCTGGAAGGACTTGTTATATTTGGGGTTTGACCCAAACTTCACCTTCAGGTGCTTGTGCTAAACCTCAAGGCTATAGGTTGTCTTTATCTCCCTCTTGAGGCAGGTGCCCTGGCAATTCCAAGGGGCAGTGGCCCCACTCTTACCTCTCCGGGCAGTCATCTTCTTGCCCATCCATTGGCGCTTGAAGTAATACAAGTAACCTTTGAAGATGGTGGAGTGCTTCTTTATGTAAGTGTCCTCCAGGAGGGCCTCAAAGCCAATCCCAGTATGCTCCAGGCGCATAAAAGCCAAGGTAGCAAACCAAGTCAAAGCAAAGCGGCACTTCCCCTTACCATTGTTAAGATACTTCTCAAAAAGGTACTTCTTGCTCTTGAGATTCTTGATGAGGGCCTGCCTAAAATAGAAGAAGCAGCCCTGGACTTATCCATTAAAGGTGGCCTTGAAGACTCTGAACTGAGCTTGCTCAAAGTCCATTATGATAACCTTTGGCCCAAGTGAGTGCGCATGAGCTAGCTGCTCAGCGGCTAGGGTTGACTCATCCTTCTCAGCGGAGGAGGGATTTGCCCTTGTGGCGTGAGTGGGAGGGGGAGCTGGTTGGTAGGAAGGGAGATCAAAGCATCCTGGACAATCTTGAAGGCTCTGGTGTAGATTTCAGTCTTGGCACCATGAAGGAAAAAGAACATAAGAGGGATAACCTGGTCATTAAACTGCCCATGCAGGACCCAAAGCTGTTTAGAGAGAGGGGGGCAAGTAGCAAATGTGCTGTCACAGCCAGGTGGTAGCAGTATTGAGCTGCTCCAGGCTTTTGGTTGTGGTGTAGGCTATAATCCTATCCTCCACTTCCTGCCCATTGTCATGAAACAGGAAAATCTCACCATCCTCAGTTTTTTGAGGGCATTTGTCAGGACCAGGTCTTCAATTTTAGTGGCGCTCCTGGCCAGGGGATTGGAGGCTTGATGCCTATCACTTACAAACTTGACCAACTGATTGTGGGTTGGCACCTTCTTCAAGTTGGTTGGGGAGAGGAACTTGCAAGCAAGCATGGCCAGCTGGGTGGCAGAAAGATCTTTGGAGGTGGGCATCACCTGGACAATATACCACTTGAGGAGGCGGGCTATGGCTGTGTTGGGCATCACACAAGTGTTCACCCTTGATGGTTTGGACCAAGTCCCAGCGCTCAGTGTTGAGCCGCACTGGGAAGGAGCGGTCCTTGCAGATGTAATGGCGGCTCTTGAAGCCCTGGTTGGCGTTGTTGCAAGAGAAAATATAACCATTGGTCACCATGGCTGGCCCACCCTTTACACTCATAATAGGAAAATCCTTAGGCAAGGAAGAGGGAACCTTAAATTTGCCATCAACATTGCAGATGATGTGGGCCAACAGAGGGTCCCAGGGGCCAGCAGGAGCATAGCAGAAGCCAGGGAAGTAATTAGGGTGGGGCTTTGAATCATCCCCAGATGAGCTTGAAGGGGGGTTTGGTGGTGGGGGGAAGCATAAGGAGTCTTATTGTGGTGCTCCTCATGTGCAGGAGACTTATCCTTGGGAGGTATCTTTTTGCCTTGCTGCCGCTTCTTGGTTGGCTCATTGTCAGAAGCCAAGTTGTAAAAACTGTGGTCCGTAAGGGATCCATCAGATTCCTCTCCCCCAGTGGAGTGATAAGGGCTTTTCTCAGGAGAGGGCACAGGGGAGGGCTTTGGGGATGGTTTGGGGGTGGCCTTCTTTGATGAGACAGGCTTTTTTTTTGGTGGGTTTGGTTGGCTTTGAAGGACGCTTGGTTTCTTTGGGCTGCTTAGAGGTGTTTTTGTCCTAAAATAATAAGTAAAAGGGTTTAAAAATAAAGCAATGTAAGTAAAAAAACAAAAAAAAAACTTAAAAAGCATAACATATAAAAATTAAATCTTAGTAGGTTTTTATTGGCATTTAAAAGTTAAAAAATGCTTTTATAGTTTTTATTTTATTAAAGTTTTAAATAACAAGTTAAAAGTTATGAGAAATATATAAAAGTATTATATTTAGATATAGATTTTATTTTAAAAATTTGAAAACATGAAAGAGAAAAGTCAAAAATACAACATATCAAAAAATTAGAAGTTTTCTTTGTGTAAAACATAAAGTTTTATAAGTGAGAACTGAAAAGCGTTGACATTACAAGTGACAATTAGTAAAAAAAGCTGAATTCTCATTGTCAATTACAAAAATTGTAGACATTATTTTTGACGACATTGTCAGTGTCAGCATTTTTTAAAAATTTACTATGTTTTTTCATAGTACGCTTAATTAAATTTACGCAGGCTAGCAAAAATTAACCATTTTCTGTGTATTTTTGTTCACATATAAAAATCAAAAAAAACCTATGAAAATAAGTAAAAAAATATTGAAGTTCTTTTATTCTTTTATTAAAAATAATATTTGGGTAGTGATAATATGATATTTTACCATTGCGTATATATGAAGTTGTTAAGAAAGTTGTATTCAGTATTGAAAAGGGTAAAGTGTCGACAACGTCACTTACAACATTCTTTATATGAGGTGACATATTAATCTAGGATTAATTGTGCCACTCTAATTTGCTTAACTCCACCCCAGTGGATAATCACAAGCAAATAAACAACATTTACAAGTGTTTACATTATTTTATTAATAAATTCTATAGTAACTTACATAGTAACTCATGCTTAAATTATTGGAATGCCGTTAGCCATCAATCCACTTAATATATTAAAGCCAGAATAAGTGTCATACATATTTATAAGATGAACATTTCAACAATCAAATGTATGTGCAATGTCTTTTTATATATATTTATTATATAAAAAATATTTTTAAGTGCACACTTAATTTTTTATTGTAGATGTTTCAGTTTTGTTGTTAAAAAAAAGTTATGCTTAAAAAGTGTTGACATTGACACTTTTACATTGTGAAAACAAATGAAAATAAACTAATTTTTATACGTAAAAGTAAAGGAAAAATCTGGTTAAAAAGTTTTTGTTAAGCTTAATATTAAATTATGTCAAGATGGCCACAATTTTTTTATGTTTTCTGGGTTTGCACCCCTGAATGCTTTAAAAAAAACTAAGCTAGCACAACTAGCAAAAAACATAGGAGACTTAGAGTTTTGAGTCAACAGTGACCATGTCAACAAAGTGTTGACATGGGCGCTGTTGCCCTGAAGCTCTCTTTCAAAATGTGACTGTATATCTCCTGCTGCAGACTGTGTATAAGGAGATTCCTGCCTTAAGATGCATGTTAGCTAAATGGGGAAAAGAGCTAGAGGCTGTGCAGGATGTGTTGGCTGTCTTACCCCCTTTGGGAAAGATACAACCTGTGTAGAAGTATCAATACAAAAGGTTAAAATCAAAGCCATCCTGGACACAAGTTCTCCAGTCAATGTAGTATCCTTCAAGCTAATGAAGAAGCTTAAACTGGCTCCTGACCTCAACTACACTCAGTTGTATGACACAGCTGGCATGGCACAAACTCAAGTCATTGGTGCCTACTCTGCCCTACCCATGAGGTTTGGGAAACTCCTCATCACATCCCCCGCTGTTGTCCTTGAGAAAAAAAGCTATGACCTCTTGGTTGGTACACAATTCCTCTGTGAATACAATGGGATTGTAAACCTGCAAGATGGATATCTTTTGCTCTTAGGATATTAGGTCCCTTTGATTTTTGAGGAACCTCTGTGGCTCCCAGGAAAACTTCTTAAAACTTGCGTGCTTGAGTACCCCACAGGAATCTTCTCTCTCAAGTATAGGACTCACTCCTCCAACATGTTCATCCCTCTCTCTCCTGTCCCACAGAGGAAGGTGTACCTCTTCTTGCCCCAGCAGCTATCACTATCCCTCCAGGCTACCAAGTGGCTATTGATTCTCAGATTTCTTATGAACTACCCAAAAAAGTCATTCCTGGAACTCTACTCACCTGAATTCCTAAGTTGTAAAGAACCCTGACTGTGTCCAGGAATTCTAGATCAAACTCACAAAGAGCCTATACAACTGTTGCTTGCTAATCTGACTGCCCTAATCATGCAGGTGACTTGGGACTAGGTTGTAGGGCATGGTTGTATACTGGGAGCAGAACAAGTGGCATCACTCTACCCTTTTGGAACTTTTAGTGATTTTAATCTACCTGAAGACAATCCTCAAGTTCTCTCCTTATTCATTACTGCCAACTTCCCCCAATTGTCTCCCATCTAACAAAAAGATGTGTTGGATCTGCTCAATCAGTTTAGCAATATCTTTGCCTCTGGACCTACGGACTATGTCCTAGCTAAAGGGATCATCCATTAGATTGATACTGGTGATGCACCCCCTTTTTGTGCCAAACCATACCGCCGTAGTAGGATAGAGGATGCCCAGGTATCTAAGGAGCTTAAAAAATTCCTAGATGCTGGACTCTTGGCTCCCTCTCAAAGTCCTTGGGCCTCACTTTTACTGATCCTCAAGAAAAAGGACGGATAACATCACATTGTAATGGACTACCACTGCCTGAACTTACTCACTAAGAAAGACTTGTACCCCTTGCCCAGAATTGACAATGCTCTCAGACAATTGGGTGGTTCCAAGTTTTTCTCAGCTATGGACCTAGCTTCGGGATACTGGCATGTCAACTTATCACCAGAAGACAGAGAAAAGGCTGCTCTCATTACCTCTGAGGGACTCTATAAACCTACTCAGATACCCCAAGGACTCTGCAATGCCCCTGCTACTTTTCAACAGGCTATGGACTCCGTCCTTTGAGACTTAAAGCTCTCCTGCATCCTCATATATCTTGATGACATCACTGTATTCAGTGCTGTCTTTACCAACCACTTGGAACACATCAAGGCTGTCTTCATCAAAATCTGCAAAGCTGGCTTGCAGCTCAAACCCTCCAAGTGCTCCTTCTTTAAAGAGTGACTCAAATTCTTAGGTCATGAGATCACCCAAACTGGAATCCACCTCATGAATAATAAGGTGGAAGCCATTGACAAGATGCTACCTCCCACAAATCTTTGAGAGGTCCAAGTATTTCTTGGTATGATGAGTTACTATTGACAGTCCATACCAGATTTTGCTGAATTGAGTGAACCCCTTGTCCAGCTCCTTTGAAACGTCCCCTTTGAGTGGACTGACAGCCAGCAACAATCATTCAAAGCGCTCAAGGCAAAGCTCAAAGAGGGTCCCATCCTGTTCTACCTTGATTATAATATGGAGTTCATCTTTTACACTGACGCCAGTGGAGTAGCTGTGGGCGCCGTCTTAGCCCAGCTTGACAATGAGGGCGTGGATTGACCTGTGGCCTACTCTTTGCAAGTCCTCAACAAACACAATAAAAACTATAGTGTCACTAAATTTTTTTGGCAGTCCTACATGCTGTGAAGCAGTTTTGATACTATATCTATGGGACCCACTTCACTGTGGTCACTAACCACTCCTCCCTTAAATAGCTGTAACAACTAAAGGAACCTGAAGGTCAATTAACATGTTGGGCCTTGCGCCTGCAAAGATACAATTTCACTGTGGTACATTGTCCTGGGGCCCAGCACCAGGACACCAATGGCTTATCAAGGATGCCTATACTAGCTATTCACCCCGCAGACGCTGATTGCCTATAAAAATTAATAGGGTACCCTGACTCCTGGACCACTGAGCCAGAAGACATCCAACTGGCACTACAAGCCCTATCCAAGGACACTGTGATTTGAGGGAGACAACGCTTCAAGAAAGTCAACACTGCCTATCTACCCTACGTCTGTCCTAGCATGAGAGTTGACATCATCTTCCAAGACCACATTGACACAGGACACAGAGGCATATCTAAAACTCATGACTGGTTATGAAAAAACTTTTATTGGGAAAATATGCGCCTCCTATTTCCTGAAATCCTTGCCTCCTGGCATTCTTGTCAGTTCCAACGCCCCTGACCTTCACAGCATCAGTTCAAGTTCATCCCCCCTAAACATGCCTTCCACACTGTGAGTATTGACGCTGTTGGGCCTCTCCTGCGTTCTAGGTCTGGGTGTCAATTCATTTTAGTAGCTGTTGACCACTTTAGCAAATGGGTTGAAGCCAGAGCAACCAAAAATATAACTGCAAAGACCACTGCTAATTTCTTGTTGCAAGATATCTTCTACTTTCATGGTTGCCCCCATGTCCTTCTTTCTGACAATGGGACCAACTTTAATTCTTGCCTCATAATGTCCATTGTAAAAGCTATGGGTACACATCAATCCTTCTCTGCACCATATAACCTGTCAATCAATGGAAAGGTTGAACAAGCAAATTCCTCTCTGGTGTCCATAATGAGGAAAATCACACTCTCTGATGCCGCCAATTGGGATATGTTCCTCCCTGCTGCTCTCTTTGTGTATTGACTCAGTAGACACCAAGTGACTGGCCAGTCTCCCTTTGCCATGCTTTATGGGCGTGAAGCCACAACCTCCTCAATCTTGAGACCCCCTTTGATCAAAGTTGATGTGTCTACCAATCCTGAGGCCCATGTTAAATACTTAACTAGTTGTATCATTGACATCCAAGTGACAGCATATTCCACTGCTTACAAGGTTAAGGCCCTGGAGCTCTCCCCGTCTAATGCTGCTAGAGCCCCCCTCCCTGAGTATCAAATAGACAACTTGGTTCTCTACTACCAGAATTGTACAGGTGCTAGAGCTCATAAGCTGGATTCCCTCTGGGTTGAGCCCTGTGAAGTCACCTTTAAAAAGACGTCAAGTATACCGTGAAATTGCTGTCTTCTGGACGTCCTTTTGCCTGTGTTCACTCCAAATTTCTCCGCAAATATCAACTCCCTGTGTCTAATCTTGAGGGGGGAGATGTCAGAAATTGTGCCATTAATGCTATTTCAATATGGCCTTAAAATAATGATAGCTGCAAAGATTTGGCTGGTTTTGCTTTTGAGTTTGGTAATTCCTTGTCTTCCATAAATGGGTCTATATCAATATCCACTCATTCTGGAACACCATACCTTCCCCTGTCTGATCCTGGTATGACCTCATCCCAGCGTGACCCCTTCAGCCACTCTGTCTTTCTAATGAGCAATCACTGTCCCTTGTCTACTATTTAAGCATAATCATTTCTCATAATAAAGACAAGTTTATCCACATTTGTGTTGGCTTTAATAATCTTCAAGCCTTTTCCTGTCCTTTCTGCCAAAAGGACTTTCACATCTTTTATTCCAGGAAATTAAGGTATGTGCCCTTCATTTTGCCCTGAAGGCTAACCCAAGGCTAGCTTCAAACCTCAAATCTTTCATTATAAATATTTCCTGCCGTGTCCTCTGGGATGTTGTCCCCAAGAGCCAAACACGACAGGCCTGGAACCTACACAGTGGTTAATTCAACTTCCTGTTAGTTGAATATTAAGTAAAGTGAAAATTTGGTTTTTTTACTGATTGACTACTGGAAGCAACAATTTTTTAAATAATGATACTTGATGTACTGAAAATGTTTGATAAAGTTCATTTATACTGCTACTGAAAATTCAGAACCTAAACGTAAAAATGCAGGATTGTCAAATCCTTGGTCCAAATTTTGAATCACTTTTGCGGGATAGCCTTTTTTAATTAAATTAGATCTTTGTATTTTTATTTGAATTTTTAAAAATGTGGGAACTCATAGACACTTTACAAAGTTCAAGTTGAACTGCATACCTCCAATGGACAAAATGAATTAACTGGAATCAGTTTTGAAGCGTTCAAATCCATCAATCATTTTCATTAAGTTTACTATGCTTTTTGAAATTGCGGGATTGTCAGGATACCAGGAGTACTGTGGGGCTTCAGCAGGTGAGGAAGGAGTCAAAGCAGGTACTGGCATGGCCCACCAGATGATGGGACCTAACTTTAACAGGTAGGAAAGAGCCTTCCCAGCCACAGCCCAAGGTCCAGTTGCTGGCAAGGCAGAGTCAATCAATCCCGTGAGTGCAAGGTAAAGTGCTCCCAGGAATTGACTACTCTAGTCAGAGGCATCAGAAGCGAGGGGGGTTGAGATGGCTGGTTTGGGTGTCAGGGGCAGTTCCATGGGGACCAAGTAGGCGGCAGGATTGTTGTACTTCCCGTTGAAGATCAAAGGGTAGATGGTGATTGCTTTGCTGTCTCAGACAATTTGATAAGGTTCCTTGGGTGCGTTTGGGCGGGTGTACCACTGAAAGACTTCCAATGTCCAGGGTTTGTGGTCAGGATTTGGGGGGTATTCAGTGAAATGCACAAGGCCAAATGGAGCGTTGGGCAGATGGTAGTAGTCAAAGGCTTCAAGTTTGTCAACTGAAGTCTGGCTATCTATCCCAGCGGGTGGGTACTGACGCTTGGGTGTATGCAGATGGAAGAGTATCAAAAATAGGTATGGAAACAAATTGGTGAACCAAAGGTTCATAACAACTTTATTTGGTAAGGATGATGATACAGAACTTTTTCAAGTGCTTCTGATTTATATACTTACTCACATGCAGGTGCCTATGGGTATTTTTCTGATGCTATCTGTGTGGCAAGGCTTGGCATTTCTGGTTCCACTGTTTGGTTGAATGCTCCATGGTTATTTTTGGGGTTTTCATGAACAGTTGTTTGGCTTTTTGATGGTCCATCTTGGCTTGGCTGGTCATTGATTTTGGCAGGTTTAGCTTCTGGGGTTTTGGGGTTTTTCCCAATTAGATCACCATTTTTGGACTGGTTTGACAGGCTCTCTTGAGCCCAAAAAAATTGATTAAAAAAGGGGTCCCCAATTGGGGACCACAAATTTCTTAATGGAGGGTGGGCTTGGTCTGGGTTTACTGGGTAGCTAAAAATAGCCTGCACAGGCCCAGCCAAACCCACCAAGGCTTGGGCATAGCTTTTGGGGCCCAAAGCGGGCCCCTCAGCTGCCACCAGGGCAGGAATGATTCCTGCACCTGGATTCACTTTGAAAAGCAAAAATCCAGGTGGGGGCAACTCTCCCCCACCTGCTATCCCTGCCTGGTGGCTAGGAGCGGGTTTGATTCCCGCCCGGGGCTTTGAAGTTGTTACTTTTGTAACAGGGATTGTCAAATCCAAGAACCAAATTTCAAATCACTTTTGAATGCCACTAGTAAACTCAGATATTAATTGCGGGAACTGGAATCCAAATTGAATGTAAAGTAAGAAACTAGGACAAATCAACCCAAATCAAGAAGCTCCACTCTGGATAAAATTAAATGGAAAATACAATCTCAACAACCATATTTAGACATGAAATTAAGTGGAATGTAAAATTGTTTAAACTGGAAATGATGCAATATTCTGTACTCTAAATCACTAATATAGCAACCATAAACCCATATAATAATTTATGAGCTACTCTCCTGATGACGTAGAAAATTTTTAAAAGTTTTTTGGCCCCCGGCGTAGCCAAGGGGCCAAAAAACTTCTTTTCAAGGAAGAAAGGAGAGGAAAAGATAAACTATCAGTTTACTAACTATGTATTCATGTACTGCTATTAAGGATACTTGATTACAGTAGATTTCAGAAAATACTAATAATAAAATATATTTATATATTAAATCTGTTTTTATCATGTTGCCTTTTCCCTGGTGTGTGATAGTTCATTTGCTGTTGATAAGGTTTTTGCATTTAATTGGATGTTTTCACCTCCAGTCGCCTTGGCAATAGGAAATCAAGCCGCCTCTGCAACCACAGTTGGTCTTGGGGAGGCGGCTTGATTTTCTATTGCCAAGGCAACTGGAGGTGAAACCATCCAATTAAATGCAAACACCTTATCAACAGCAAATGAACTATCAACACACCAAGGAAAAGGCAACATGGTAAAAACAGATTGTAATATATAAATCTATTTTATTATTAGCATTTTTTAAAATCTACTGTAATCAAGCATCTAAATTTTAGCTGTCCTAAAATAGAATAGGGTGATTTTTGAGAATGCCTATGATTCCTAAAAGAATCAGCACAAATCCACTTTAGATCCTTTAGCATCCTTTTTAAGACACCCATAAATTATATTTATTTCAAATTACTTGCAATTATGATTTGAAACTTGGTTCTTGGATTTGACAATCCCGCAATTTTAGATTTGTTAAGTTTTACATGATATCTATGATTTGTTTGAAATACAGGAAATCTCAAATTATACATTAGAATCCCGCATTTCTGATTCATGTATCCTGTATTTGTTTAATGGTTTTATCTTTTGTTAGTTGAGTTATCTGCTCAAGAGATTTGAAATTTGCCAATTTAAATAAATCAAAAAAAGTCAAATTAAATGTTTGATTTTATTAAATATTTTAATTTTCACTCAGCTGAGTTGCCCGCAAAAGTGATTTGAAATTTAGACCAAGGATTTGACAATCCCGCATTGTTACGTTTAGGTTCTGAATTTACAGTATAGTATACTACAGTGACTTTAAAAGACTCAAAAATGCAATAAAAACCTACCCTAGCTAATAAAAACAAGGAGGAACCAGCAATTATTTCTCATTTTACTATGTAAAGTACTTTCTTACTATAAAACTGTTTTTATTAAAATTAAAATAAAGTATATGAGTATATAAAAAGAAATTTAAAATAAATTTAAATAATACAAATTATGAGAAAATTATAACACTTATTGTTATAATTTATTTAGGCACAACAGAGAATATCTTGTGTTTTACTAGTAAATTAGCAAAAATTAAGACATTCTATTCACTTTCAACTATAAAGAAACTTATCTAGCTTCCTAGCTATACCTAAAAATATTTTAATATCTAAACATATTTAAAAATTAAAACTAGTAGGTAAAAAAATTAAAGTAAAAAGTAATGAAGCAAAGCAAACAACAGTTTATTCCTCAGGCTTTTTAGCCTTCTTCATCTTGGCTCTTTCACTAAGGCAGTTGTAATGTGCTCAAGATACTGCTTGATCTCAGAGGCCTTATACTTCACCTTGGTGGCGTCCTGGATAGTCTTGGTAAATAGAACAGAATTAGTGATGGTCTTGGTAGGGGACATGTGGTTTCCAGATATATGATCTTGGCAATAGTTTTCTCCTGATGATACTGACAAAGGAGGAAGAACTTAATAAACTTGGGGTGAGCCCCAAAGTTGGACTTGAGGTACTGTCAGGATTGATAATTTGTTACCCCTTGAAAACCGGGCCCAAGGGCAGGATTTGAACCCTGAACCTGGATTCCTGCAGGCTGCCAGCCCCATGGACAAAGAGCCCATCTGCCTGCATTTTTCTGAGATTGAGCCCCACAAGCTGAAGCCCCTACTAAGTCCTGAAGCCAGAATACCAGGGCAGGTTTAATTATTATGGCGCCCAAGGAGGAACTTCTCAAATTTCCTAATGGAGGCAGAGAAAGTTCCTCTGTGAACTTCATGAATCTGAAGTCCTCTCAGATGACCAATCAAATTCCCCTGTCAAAGGAAATCACAGGCTTTAGGCCCAACCCTGTGACCACAGCCAAAAATCAAGAAAATCAAGTGACCAATTTGGACAGTCTGACCAATGAGAGAACACCCAGTCAAGGTGCCATTTTGCCACTCCCACACCTGGGCCTCCTGGCCACCCGCCTGTATTTTTCCTGATATTTTGATGAAATCATCATGGGGAATACTAAGTTTGGAGGCAGTATGCTATATATGCCTATATATTTTGCACTCAAACCTTATTGCCATTTTTGAATAAAGGTTATGTTATTTTGGCTCACACAGCTATTGCCTTATTTTGTATTTGCTATCTACCAATTCAGTACAAGATCCCCTGGCCCTCCTTCCCCACTGCCCGCAGTTTTCTATCCTCCTGGTGTACCCTTTGGCCCCGTCCATTTCACTGACTACCCTCTGAAACTTGAATACAAGGACTACACCCCAGAAAAGATACTTAAACTCAATCCTTTGGCCTGCATACAATCTACAGTTAGATACAACCGGCAAGGTCTGTGGATATTTTCAACACCCAAGTTGTTCAGAGCAAAATCCAACTATCTCCCTGCTTACAACCTTCCCATGGTGCTGCCTGTGACGCCAAAATCTATGCTTGCTTCCTCACCCAACCTCCCAATTGACCACACTGGTAAGTTGTTTGGTATTGTGTACATCACCCTCACAGGGGTGATTGACACTATAATCCCGGCTGCTGGCCCATGGTCCTGGGTGGATAAGTCTGTCTCCTACCTTTTTAAGTTAACTCCCCTCTTTGTGGTGGGCTTTGCCTGTAAAAAACCTGGCCCAAGTTACCCCTTAAAACAACAGGCTGGCTGCCCAAGCCTGGATCCCTAAAAGGTATCTATGATAGGGCTCTTATGCTGAAGCTGTCTTCAGCTCTCTATCAATAGCAGCTCGGTACATGTTTTAGGAGAACTTGGCTCTGACCTTGCCTTTACTTTGAGTGACAACCTTATCTATCCACTGGAGCTCAAAGTACTTCAGGAAAGTCCTGAACTCTGTGTGCTTAACTATTGTTACAACATCTTTGACTACTTCCTTTTGGGAAAGAAATTCCCCAAGTAACTCTCCAAATGATTACCTGGCTAATCATTAAGTTGGTGGCACTCTTATCATTTGTCCATCTATTAAGGGGATCAAACATTTCAAGTCCTAAGAGGAACACTACTTGGACAAGCCCCATGACTATAATGACATACATGGACAACATGTGGCTTCTTGTGATATTTATATATTACTATAAAATCATATCCCATAAATTATATTCTCTTCTTTATTTTCCCCTTTATCTTGTTTATTATACTTTTAAGAAGTATATACTCAACACTATGTAATGATTTTAAGAAAAACTCAAATCCCTGCACAGTATGCTCTGGCTTTGAAACAGCCAAGGCACTAAATTTTTCTAACATGATTTTCAGGTGTCCAAGGTATCCCTGTGGCTCAAACTACTAAGCTCAGCCTTAGCTTTCAGATTGCAAGTAACTGCTTGATGTAAATGAAAGTGGAAGTGGCACCCCTTCTCTTTACTGTCAAACAGCTGCTCATATACATTGAACTGAGCAGGCTCAAAGTCCATTATGTATATTTGTTAGCAGAGATCTATTAGCCTTAACTTTTCCTCAGCATCCAGGGTGAACTTGTATTTTTCAGCATTGGGGGGTCTTCTTGTCATTCTCTTCAGAGGGCAGGAGAGCAAGTTTGTGGTAGAGGATTTGGAAAGCCCTGGTATAGAGGGTCTTGCTGGCCCCAGAGAGAAGGAATAAAGTTAGTAGAATCACCTGGATATCAATCTGGGAATGAACTCTCCATATTTGATAGAACATCTTAGAGAAAGTGATAAAATTACCAGCAACTAGTCAGGTTAAAGCCTTTTTCAACTCCATCAGGGTCTGTTGAGTTTTGTAGCATATAATACTTTTTATTGACAGTTGGCATGTTGATGTGAAGAAAACTCTTTATTTGGATGTTTTTGGAGCTCAGGAGTGAACTTAAGCTCAGAGATGATATTGGAAGCCTTGGGATGAAAGTGGTTGGCTGCAATACACTTTTTGATTATGTACTTGACAATCTGTTCCTGAGTTGGCACTGACTTTATCTTGTGGATCTTTAGATATTAAAGAGTCTTAGTGGCCATATTGAAGGTGTGAAGGTGGGAGGAGGTGGCTATCATTTGCACAAGATGCCACTTGAGCACTCAGGTGATTAGGTAATTGGGGGTTCACAGGAGTGCTCCTTTTTCTCAATCATTACTTTTGCCCAGTCTTTAGTGTTGAGACAGGGCCACAAGACTTGCTCTCAAATACAAAGTGCTTACTATTGGTAGAGTGCTTTTGATAATTACAGTCAAAGATGTAGTAATCTGCGACAAAACCAGGGCTGCTCTTGACAAAAAAAGATGGGGAAGTAGCAGAGGTAGTGTTTGGGGATTTGAATTCACCTTTAACATTGAATTGTTCTTAATGACCAGTGGATCACAAGCCACATGACCTGTGGCCTTAAACTTAATAGAGTAGTCTTCAGGATTCTCCTGATGATCAGGGAAAAAAGAAGATGTATAATAAGAGCCACCAGGAGGAGGATAGAAGTTCCTTGATGCATACCTGGAGGCCTGTTTCTTCTTTTTACTAGAAGGCTCAGGATTTTCAATAGCTATTCCTTTCTTATCACAGTGCTGATTTATGGGCTCAGAGTCATCTTTGGACTCATAAAAAAAGTGATATATCAAATAATTATCACTTTCATTAAATTATAGTGGTAGAGGGAGATAGTGAGAGATTAGGAGGTTTTAGCCTTTGAGGCTCTTTAAAAACACTTGGGTGAGAAGGCAGACTTTTTGGAAGAAGAGGCAGCACATCTTTGTTGTTGATATTGATTTGATTGTTTACTTGATCTTGGCTAAAAAAAGGTTAGTAATAGAAAGAATACTAATATAGGCAGGTAAAAAGATAACAAAAATTAAAAAAGTAAATTGAAGTAAATTAAATCAACAAGTAATGAAGAAGTAGAAAAATAGAGGGTGTACCTGAAATTTGGGTTTATTTAGTGAAACCATAGAGATGTTAGGTTCAACATGGCATCTTAGGAAAAAACCACAGTTAAACATAATTAAAAGTGAAAAATAAAACATAAAATCAAATTAAAAGTATTATATGGGATAATAAACCCTAGGTAGGACACATGTTTTTAAAAACAGCATTTCAAAAAATGCCATCTTAAAATACGCCATCTTATTTTTAGCTATCTCAATTTTATAGTAAAAACGCCTTTTTGATTTATGGCATTTTGACTAAGAAAAAAAGTTTAAAATTTTAGATTTTTTGAATTTCAAAAATTACCCAAAAATTCTCAAAAAATATTTCTAGGCTTAAAAAAGCCTCAGAATTTTAAATCTGTAATAAAAAATGGGGTCAATTATTAGCAACATAGTTGCGTAAAGCCCAAAAGTTAAGATATACCCAAAAACAACTATTTTCATCTATTATAACTTTGATCCATACTTTAAAATAAGCATAGAATTGTACCAAATACCAAAAAAAAGTCAAAGAATGATAAAACCAAAGGAAATAGAGAGAAGATAAAGAATACTTTATTGGGAAAAGACTCAAACATTGGTAGAAAAAGCAACTGAGATAGCTTGAAGATGCTCAAGCTTGCTATCCTTGGGATAGTAGGCAAGGACCGCCTTGCTAATCTCTGTATACTTTTTCACTGCTTTGGTCTGCTTGGGGGGGTCGCCTTTGGTCTTCATACCAGTCTTAAAGAGGCAGGCAGAGATAGCCTGCTGGGTTTTTAAATGAACCATGATCTTGTTGAATTTGGGCCCATGAATCCTGACCCTTGTAGCAAACTGCCTATTCCACCTTTCAAGGGAAGAGGTGGTCTTGATAAAACCATCTTTTATCAGCTTAAAGCAGCTCCATGTAATTGAGTCACCGCCCTTTCTAATGTGGTGTGCTCCTTGAGAGATACCAATCCATTGAGTTTCAAAATACTCAATAAGGGCACAAAGGCTGCCTGGTTGGCTATAATATATGGGTGACGGAGTAGGGCGTTGTAGAAAGCATTTGTCTCCTCCTTTCTAATCAGAGCAAGGGCAGCAAAGCAATTGAAGATGTCCTTGGCTTCTTTGGTGCCTTCAGAGTTGACCAGCTCATGGAGGTCAGAGCACTTTTGGAGGCAGCAGCAGAGTGCCTGCCGGAAGTGGAAGTAGCATCCCTAAGGAGAGCTCTTAAAGACTTGAATTAAGGCATTTGCCTTAGCCTGTTTGAAATCCACTACCATATATTCATGGTAGGAAAGGCTTTCTGGCTGCTTTTTGGGGGTGGGGAAATCTTCTTGGGATATGGTCTTCTTCTTGCGCCCTCTAGTCTCCTTGGGCTCCTTTTCAATGGTTGGGAGGATTTCATTAAGCTTGGCCGTTAGGATTGTGGGTGCACGGACATATGTTTCCTGCTTCTTGCTGGGAAGGAAAAATAATAACAGGGGAAGAACTAGATTACCAACCTGCCCATGGATATTCCAAAGCTGGCTGAAGAGCTTTGGGAAGGTTGAGAAAGTGCCATCTGCAATCCAGGTCTTGCATTTCAGCAGGTTGTGTAGATCCTGGCTTGTGGCAAAGCAGATAATACGCTTGGGGGCATGTTGACCATCATTTTAAAGAGGGAATCTCTCCTCATGGCAGGATAATTTTTATTCCTTGGTAAGGATCAATTGGTCAATGGACGTAGCACTGACGCCTTCAGTGTCAGAGCATATCTCTGATCAGTGAGATATCTCTGTAGTTTTGAGACGCCACCAACAGTTGTAAGTTGAGTATCATTTAAATTAAGGAGGGAATCATTGACAACCTCAGTTGCAGTTTGATCCTTGATGGTTGGGATCACCTGACCAAAAAACCAGCAGATAAGTTGGTAAAGGGGTCAAAAGGCTCAGCACAGTCATGGTTGACAGTCAGGGCTTTAAATCTAGTGAACCCATAAGTAGTGAGTCTAGCTGGGAAGCCAATGTTATCACATTTATAGTGATGTTGGTGGATTTCTTTCTTCTCATCATTACAGCTGAAGCTGTAGCCCTTGTAGACAAAGCCGGCACCCCCTTTCTTTGTCATGATGGGGTAGCTGGCTAGATAAGTGGCAGGCTCAGCAAAGGTACCATTTTGATTGTATATATTATGGATGGTATTAAGATCCCAGAGCTCAATTTGGTCATCTGCAGGAGCAGCAGGCTCAGGCTTCTGCTCCTCTTCCTCCTCATGCTCTGATGAGGGATCAGAGTGGCAAATGAAGTTGAATAACTTCTCTTGGGGATCTGAGGGGGAGTACACAAATGGATAGTGGGGAGGGGTAGGACTGTTTCCCTCTGGCTCAGGTGATAGATTTGGGGTCTTGGGGGGAGCTTTGGCCTTAGAAGGCTGCTTCTTTGGGGTAGTCTTGGCCTTTTTGGCCTTTGGAGGAGTGATCTTGGACTTTGAGGCCTTGGAGGCCTTGGGTGCAGCTTTGATAATTGACTTGTGAGGCATCTAAAAGTGAATTAGTTTAAAAATATGAGCACTTTGGGGGTTGTTTTTAAAGAGAAAAATGAGAATGTTTTCAATATAGAAAAGTAGTAATTTATTTTACACAGAATTGTAGAGAAGATCTAAGAATATATAATATCAAAATTTCAATGTTTTTTGTTTTGTAGAAATAAATTTTTTATTAGTAACCCAAGTAGGCAAAACTTTGAGTTTTGACTGAAAACTTGCTTTTTAAAATGGCGTTTTTGAAGTGACGTAATTGAGGTGCTGTAGCTCAAAAACATAGTGTTTTTGACCATTTTTTATATTAAATTAACAAATCTACGGTGGAGCTACCTCTTAATGGGCCAAAAAGTAAAGCTTGAATTTCTCAAAAACTACTTTATACAACTGGGGTTAAAAAGTACCCAGTTGTTTAAAGGAGGCCAAAAAATATATATCTTCAAAGTTTCATATGTTTTCTTCCCTTTTTAATACTATCATAATTGACATGAAACTATACTTTTGAAAAGGGGAAAGCAGGAATTGTGGTGGGGGAATCAATATAGCGTAGCCTAGCGTCATAGGTAATTTCCCCTTATTTCCCCTATTCATTGCGCTCATTGAATCAATTGGGTGATATGAAACTTGGTGGAATTTGAAGTGACGTAAATTGAAATGGCGTAATAACCCCCTTCCATATTAAAATCACTATTAAAGTATTTTATTAAGAGAACCCTTATCAATGTATCCATGTATAATAAAGTTATAAATTACATATAACAAAACTGTTTTTTTACCCAGCAATGATAATCACTAGAAGGACTATCATAGTGCCGTCTATTTAGGTTGTTCCTAGTATAAGTGTCTTGGATTAATACTATAGGAACATCTTCTGGCACTATACAACAGGCTTTGTTTTAGTTTGGGTATAAGCTTATTTTAGTTAAAGATAAATAGTGTGATTCAAAATGAGGTAAAGTCAAGATGGCGTAAACACGCCCCACACTAAGTGATTTCATATGTAAATAAAGTTATCAAAATAAGATTTAATTAATCTGGCTTGAAGGGATGGAATTGAGATGGCGTAAATTCAATATGCTGCATTAATAAAGTATATGTAATTTTTAACTATTTTATTGTTTTTTTTCTAATTTTTTTGTGATTCAAAATCACTAATGTAAAAAACGCCCTCTCAAATTAAATTTGAGATGGCGTAAATCAAAGTGGCGTTTTTGAGATGGCGTGTCCTACCAAACCCTAGATGAAGAAAAATTATTTTATTTTGAAAAGGTGTTTCATTAGGGAGTTAATCACCCAAACAATGACAAAAGTGTCAGGTTTTGCACTGTTGACTAGTTTAAAGCCCCAAATTCTCACTTTCAAGTAAAAAAATGCAGAATTATCACTATCAACTTTACCAGAGTCTACCAAAAATTCAAAAAAAAACTTGTTTTTTACATTTAAACCTTGCTTAAAACTAACAGAGGCTTCAAACTTTAAGAAAAAAGTGTTTTTACATATATCAAAAAAACATAACACATAAATAAACAAATGTGAATGCATAAAAAGGTTTTATTAGGTGCAGTATAATGCTGGAGGAGTCAGTATAGGGATTTCTGCCTTTTGGTTTTTTTAAAACATTAAGAATTTTTCTTTGCTAACCATAAAGATAAGGTGTTAATCTGATGGGTGACAGGCACCACACATAGGGAACACCTATTAATTTAAACTTAATTCTGAGCCTTTGGCTTGATTAATGACATACCAATTATTTAGCTAGTGGATACAGTAGTTTTAAAAGCTATGGCAACAAGCAAAAATACTTCAGATTTAAACAAAATCCAACTCTCAGTTTAAAATATACACTCTGTTAAGAGGTTTATTGGCGTTAATGGGCAAAATGAGTCAACACAGCAACAAAGGGCTCATACGCAAAGCAAAATCATTCAAAATACAATCCAAAATACATTGATTCACAAACAAAATGGTGTGAGTTGACTTTCAGTGTACATATGTTTACTATGTGAATTGGTGACAAAATACACCCAAGTGTGGTGTGTCAAAACTCAATCCAAAAACAAAACACAATAGCAACTCACAATTTAGACAAAATCACTCAATCAGTTTATGCAATGGGTTGTAATCAAGAATGATACCAAGGTGTCTAAAATAAGACACAAGATCTGAAACAAAAAATTTAAAAATATTGTGTTGGGTGCTTAATTTGGAGTAAAATCTGGGAAAATGGGTGGAATTTTTTTGGGTATTTAAAATGGGTGTGGTAAAACCAAAAACAACTAGGAAATAAAAAATCTATAATTGGGATATTGGGAGGGAAAAATATTAATTGGATATCCACAAACAAATAAAAGCAAAAATTAAAAATAGGGAGTAACTTAATTAAGTTTTATTTAATATTTTATTAAATTCTCAAAATAGAAGGAACACAGCAACAGACTACCATTGCACCCAGTGTGCGCCGCAGTTGTGGTCACCCCCACGGGTCAAAGAATAGACTTAGTACAACACAAGTGTCTACTCAGGAGGGAGGCGGGAGAGGAGAGTTCCATAGTGACGCTGTACTGACATAGCTGGTTCAAGGAGCACAAGCTTCTAGGGTGCAGAGCATAAACCCTTGGGTCCCAAAGCTGACCCAGAAGCCCACCAAGGTTACCACTACCAAAACAGTTAGAAACAAGGAGGTAGAACTTACTTTGTATGTGTTTGGCGTTGTGTACCAGCAAGAGTCAGTCCCGTCAGCCATGCTGGAGAAGGTGAAGCCTGTACTTGATACTAGCTACAAGCCCTACGTCAGTGATGGCAATCAGAAGGATGACAAGGAGCCCCAGCTCTACCAAACCAATGAGGGACAGCTGGTGTTTAAGAAAGTTACTGCCTTTTACACCAAGGTGCTCATGCCCTGTGTTGTGCCCAACGCCAACAAGCCAATCCCCACCGCTAAAAAGCCTGCCCAGAAGCGCATCCCTGACATCAAATGCATCATCCTTCTCTGGCTCATGCAGGAATCTGGTGATTACAAGGCGGCTGCGGCTCTTGTTGGGGTGGATCCCAAGTACACCTCAAAGACCTTCAACAAGTTCATTGATACTGGCCAAGTCCTTGCCGCGGAGAAATCCTTGCATATTTCAACCATGCTCACCAAGGAGCACAAATGGGCAATCTGCCAGTGGATAACCTGAGATTGCCATCTTGAACTGGCAAATATAAAGGCCATGGTCAAGTCTGCTTTTGGGATTGAGGCCTCAATTTCCTTCTATTATCATTTGGTCAAGGGAATGCGCTTTTCCTGGAAAAAGCTTGGGGTATCCCCCTACAATTGGAACAGCCCAGCCAATATTGAGACACGGAAAAATTACACTGAGGTGTACACTGCCCTCAAAGCCAAGGGGACGGTGAAATTATATTATATTGACAAATCAGCATTTGCCTTGTCAATGCGCAATGAGTATGGGTATGTCCCCAAAGGCTCCAATGACATGATGGCTCGGCGTGCTGCAGTCTGCGCCACAGCATACTCAATGGTGGTTTTCCTTGGTCTAAAGGGGGTTGAGCTGTACCAAATGATACTAGGCTCCCACAATAGCCAGAACTTCCTATCATTTCTCCAATTGGTCCAGGAGCACCTGAGGCGCACAAGCCCAGGCTTCACCAATGTAATTGTATTGGACAATGTTGGTCTCCACAAGGTGGCTGACATTCTTGAGGAATTCCCAATGAGCAACACAAGCATTGCAGTGGGCCCCCAGCAATTGGCCACAGCAAATTTTTGCCTTCTCTTCCTCCCCCACCTATTTGCCCTTCCTAAATCCCATTGGGGAAGTCTTTGGGTGGCTCAAGCAAGTTGTCAAGCAAGGAACCCCAACAGGGACCAAGGACCTGTTTGATTTGCTGCAGGCTGGGATCCATACCCTCCCAGCTGAGACCCTGGCCAAATTCTATGGCCACGCTGATTTGTTCATCCCCACGTGCCTAGCCAAACAGCCAATCAATTAAAGGCTTAGTGTGTCCAACTTTTTTTATATTTTCTAATTTATATTTGAGATTTATTGATTATCATTTTATATTTAGATGGTTCCATGCCCACAATCACATACAGAAGATCCATCAATAGATGTAAGTAATTTATTTATTTTATTATATGTTATTTAATATGTCATCTGAGGCTATCCCAAACGCTTGATACTGGATTACGCAAATATATTTATATCACTTTTGTCAAATAAATATAAAATGGTCCTATAAAAATTAAACGTAAATTGTAAAGTTGAAATTTATTTTATTACCGTATTATTTTATACTTTTATGAAACCCATTTCCACAATATATTTTGCAAATCTTGTTTGCTAAAATATTATTTGAAAAATTATTTATAATATAAAAATATAGTAGAGTATAAATATATTTATTGATATAGAGATAAAATTAAGTGCGCCTATAATGGGTTCGGCGGTATGTACCCACCTCGCAATGGAGGTGGCACACAACCTCCACTGCCACACCGTGGACGGTGGATACACCTGTATTGAAGTATTTGCGCCTGCTGGTAAAAGGAAGGCTGGTGAGGTGGGAATAGAGGAGCAGCTTTTCTGGCGGGGCTGCAAACCTGAAGATGCCAGCCAGGACCAAGGCGTCCTGGATGACATGATCAACTGAGTTGTATCCAGGGGGGACCTTCTTCCTGTCCAGTGAGAGCCTGGCCTTGTCAACCCCAAGAAGGGCCCTGTCTAGGTCCTCTACAGATGCGCCCATCCCAAAGTAGAAAAGGAACCCCAGGTAAACAACCAGATGAAGCCTTTGCCCAGAAAAGGCTTCTGTGAACTCGCACAATTTGTTGTATACAGCGCTAATCTTCTTCTTGTGCTTGGTTTTGGCAAAGGTCAGCTCCATAGCTTCAGGGACCCCCGTCTTGTTGGCACTCCAGGCCAGCCTGAGGTCTGCCAGGAGGATTTTTATCTTCTTTACGGCTGTTGCGTCTGCAACAGCCAATTTCAACACTGTGTGCCCAAATTTCTCCAACAGGTAAGAGATGGTATGCTCCACCAGGAAGCAGAAGCAAGCAGCTGCATGAGCCTGGCCCATCTCTGGTATATTCTTGAATGGGAGCATTGCCAGGACGTCCCAAAAAGCTCAATGGAGTTTACACAGTAAACTCCACTGAGGGATACTGGGTCCAGGCAGACCAGTTAGGCATCCTTGTAGGCAGTAACTGCCCACTCAGATGCCCCTTCATCATGCAAAAGCCCAGCCAATGCCTCCCTGGACATTGGGAATGTACCATGGATCCTGTCTTCAAGCTCCTGCAAGACAGGGGGGCCAGGAAAAGCTGTCTTTCCATATGATTAGCATAGTTGGCATAGAAGGTGAGGGGGGACAAAAGGGACCAGGACCTGGTAGAGTTCACCATCAACATCTTCTAAAAAAGGTAAGAATTTAAGAATTTTTATTAATTATAATTTTTTAGGGTACCTTCTCAGGTTTCTTCCTTGCTGGCAGCTTCAGCCAGCTTTGCCATTCTTGGCGCAATCAATTGTGCAGGCAATTTGGTATCCTCTGCCCTGGTACACTTGGCGGGTTTGAGGTGGGCATACATCTCTGGGTCATCAACCCAGACAAACGGCGTGGAAAGATTGTATGCCCTGAACTGGAGACCCTCAACCACAGTTTTTTGAATGTTTAGTAAGCACTTAATTGTCTTCTCTGGGGTGTCTGACATTTTTGACATGAGTGCCTTGGCAGACACCTTGTCAATTTTGTCCTCAGTGAGGACAGCAGACTTGACTTTTTCTTTGACCTTGCGGCCAATGTCCTTTATTTTGGCAATCACCAAGTCAAGGTCCTTCAAAAGCTTTTCTAATTCTCCCATTGATTTTTTACTAACCTTTCCATATGTTTTTATAGCTTTCACCCCAATAAAATCTGTGTTATTCTGATATTTTTGCCTCTTTGTTTATTCCTTTTTGTTTAATCATCTACTACATTATCCCATCTTTTTACCCATTGTGTATATGTTTTACGCTCATCTTGATATGTGTTGTTTGCTTTGTGTATGCATTTTTTTCTTGATTACCATATTATTTTTTGGCACTTGACATAGCCCCTTGTGAAAATATTAACAATGATTTGGTGATCAGCTAAATTTAAATTAGAAAATTATAGGTTAATTGTATTTAGATAAAGTTGTTACTGATCCAAATTCAAACCTTAATGATAAACTTTAAGCCAATCAGGAGCCAAGTGATAAAGTGATTGTTGTGACATAAAGGGTCATTCAATAATTCTTTGATGCATGTGCGCTAATTAATATGATTGGCTGGATGTTTTGCCATTGTAAGCCATTGCCGCTATGGCAAGTTGTTGATGAACTAGTGCCCAATCAGCTGCTGGGTTAGCACTAGTCCATCAACAACTTGCCACAGCAGCAAAGGCGTATAATGACAAAACATCCTGCCAATCATATTAATTAGCGCACATGCATCAAAGAATTATTGAATGACCCTTTATGTCACAACAATCACTTTATCATTTGGCTCCTGATTGGCTTAAAGTTTATCATTAAGGTTTGAATTTGGATCAGTAACAACTTTATCTAAATACAATTAACCTATAATTTTCTAATTTAAATTTAGCTGATTGCCAAATCATTGTTAATATTTTCACAAGGGGATGTGTTTAAGTGCTAAATATAACTGTCTTCAGGATCTAGATACACAACATAGTAAATATATGATTTATAGAAATAAGCTGAACATAAAGAATATAGCCAACTATAAACAAAGAGAACACAAACAATTGAAATTCAAAATAAAGATAATATAAATAGAAATTGTTTGGCAACATGGGGTTTATTGGGGTGGGGAAGAGTGATGCCTAGTAGGCAGAATGACGCAGGAAGGAAGACGTAGAGGCAGTGCTGGCCTGGGGGGTCTGGGATTGGATGGGTTGGGTTTGCAGGTGGGGGGTGTTGGTGGCGGGGGTGGAGGCAGGAGGATTGTGTGTGATGGCCGCCATATACCGCTCATTGTACTCCTAATCAGTCATTGGCTGGATGGGCTGGTAGGTGGCTGTGGCACAGGGTGGGAGGCGCTTATCCTTGTGTGATTGGTTGCCCATGTTCACATGGAAAACCATTTGTGCAAACAAGTCAGCCACCATTTGGTGACCAAAGAGAAAATTGTGGTCAAGGAACCCAAGATAGAGGCTGTTGAAAGCCTGAGGGCGGTGCTCCTGGAGTGTATCTCCAATATTAAAGAACACAACATCTGCCAGATGGATGTTGGCGTGACCAGCTGGGTACACGGAGGCCTGGTGCCCGCATTCCTGGATGGCCTCAAGGGCGGTGGAGCTTCCCTCCATCTGGTGGCTCAAGAAAACCCAGTATTTGGAATTTGAGCCATCCCAGGAGTCAAGCAATCCACTGAGGATGTGGCCATATGAGTACCCATCAATGAAATCAGGGTTTGTCTGATATTAGGCAAAACCCTTGGCTGAAGCAGCCAGAAATGCATCAATGAATGTCCTCTTCTTGAACTTCTTCCTTCCATTCTTGGTGGTGGCTTTCCTTGCTCACCAAAATTTACAAATACAATTGATAACTTGTAGTAAAAGACAAACATGATGTCATATGTTAGATTTGTCAAGCATCTGACCAGGGTTGATTCAATTGTGGTGCTGTATGAGGAATCCTCAGGCATTCTATTGGTTGCTGGCAAAATTTGTAAGAACCCTAATTGAAGCCACTTTGCCGTACATCCAGTGCTGCACCATGCGCTCAGAAACCCATATGTTATGGTGCACAAGTTGCTTCTGGATCTGGGTCAAGGGAAGCTTGGGGTCCCGCTGGAGGAGGTCAAGCGTGATTGGGTATGCCTCATTGATTTGGGACTCTGTGGCCTTCTTTGGCTTCTTGGCCGTCCCAATCAGATTTCCCTTATTCATCAGGTTGTTGAATTCCTGCATGACAGTAGCCCAGTTGAATTGTAATTGGCTGGCTATCTGATCCCAGGACAGACCCTGCAGGTTGGGTGCCACAATTTCCTGAAGAATTTGGGCAGTGATTATTCTGTGTTTGGGGTGCTGGGCGGCAGGAGCTGGAGCCTGATTGGCTGTAGGAGGGCAGGTTGGGTGGTGGCAGGAAGTTGTTCCAAATCAAGGTTGCCATCCTGATTGGTTGGTTGACAGGCAGCTTGTGCAGGGGTGGGTGTGGGAGCAAGGGCAGAGCTAGACGCTAAGTGACTCTCAAACAAGTCAAAGCCATATGGGTTGGGGGACAGTAACAGGTCAGCTTTCTTGTTACCCGCCTCAAAAGCTTGGGTGTAAAAAGGTGCCTCCACGTTCTGAGCCTTGCCTCCATTGAAGCTGGCTTGGCTGCTGGCACAGTTGAAGATGTTGTTATTAAAAACCATTGTAAAAAACCTAAGGATAAAATCACTAAAAGTAGAATTTTTAAAATTTAATGATTTATTTTTATTGTAATCTTGAGCCCACATTTGGAAAGTTCTCAAAACCTTTTCATACAAATCTGGAGCCATGAAAATGGATAAAATGCCTCTGTTCCTAAATTGGATAGCTGTTGATTGGCTGTTAAATTGATATTTTTCTATTTTAGGCTGCTCATACTACACATCTTGTGTGAGTTCATTTTGTTTTGTGCTTGTGTAATCTTGCTTCTAGATTGCTCAAATTTTGTTTCATTTTGGTCCTTCTGACGGTGCCTCATATGAATCCTGCTTGGATTATAATATACTCTGGAATAGCATCCATCCATTTCACTTGTTGTGTCAGTTCATTTTGTTTGTGGTTTGAACTACACCGCTTGATGTTTGCTTTAATTTTGTATAATGGGTTAGTGAAATTTTGTTTTTGGTTTGACAGTTCATTTATTAACCAAAAATATTTAAATTAATTGAATCCTGAATCTTGCGCGACTTGGATTTTGTTTAAATTTGAAATCAGTTCGTTTAAATCTGAAGTATTTTTGCTTGTTGCCATAGCTTTTAAAACTACTGTACTGTTAATCAGGTTTTTTTCTTTTTTAATAAATAAAACATTAAATTTATTAATAAACAAGGCTTAATCTATGTGGCATCATTTGGTATAGCAATCTGGAATAAACATAATTTAAAATAAGGGTGGTACTTGATTAATATATATACAATTAAATTTAGTGTTATGGTTTTTAGGAGCCTATTTTACAAATATGGATGATAATAATAAATGTTTAATAGTAAATAATAAAGTTTATATAAGTGTGGTTGTGTTTTTATTAATATTTTTTGGATTAAAAAGTGTTGAATTAGTTGCTTTTACATTTAGAGAGTCAATCAACAGTAGTTTTAATTTTCAATAGTAAATTTACATATAAATTACCTCTTAAGTTAGTCTTTGAACTAATGAAATTATTAAACAGAGTCAGTTTTCAATGTTTTAATTTTGGTTTTGGGGTTCACCCCCCTGAATTAGTAGTAAAAATAGCTTATATAAAAATTAATAAGGGATTTACATAACTGTTAAACAAGTATCAGGGAGTCAAAAATCAGTTAACTACCAGGGAGTTGATTTCACCACAGTTGTCAGTACATAGGGCTGTACACCAAAGACACTCTCTCAGTAGTGGTGTTATTCACAGTTCTAGTGGTGGTGACTTTGGTGGCCTTCCTGGGCAGCTTTAGAACTCTGGGTCAATATTACCTGTTCTGCCAGTCTGAGTGCCCTGGATTTGTTGCTGCATCTGTGTGGCTTGTGTTAACTTCCTGACTCAGAGCTACTCCCATCTTCCACCTCCTGGACTACAGCCACTCTGTTCTTTGACCCATGAGGGTGTTCATTTCCATAACATACTCCTTTAGCTCTGTTGCTCTGTTGTTGTGATGCGTCCATTTTGATATAAAAGTAAAATAAAATTAGATCAGTTTAACTATATAATTTATTTAATGTAATTTTTATCTGTCCATATATAGTAGCATAAAAGCTTGTAGTCACTACTGTTCATTTCAAATTGGGGTTTAACTTTCTATATTAATTATTTTTGGTTGTAAATGTGCACTGTTAACTGTATGTATTGATAAACCTGATTTTTTATATTTTAATCCCAATATGAGACTTATAATATTTTTTCTTTTTTATGTTCTATATTGTATTGTTGCAACCGAGATTACTCTCCACCTGCTAACATATCTCACAATACACAGGGGGCGCTCATAAAGGCACCCCATAATGTGACTAATGGTTTGGGTCAATCTGAGTGCAATGGTGAATTACAGGCACTATCTCCTAATTAGGAGCAAAGCCAATTTGACATGCCAATCCCTTGCTCAAGATATTCCCAACCCAAACCTTATGTCAAACCTGCCACTGTACTACCCCCTGGTAGACTTGTGGCTTCTCAATAAAGTATATTAACTACTGTCTTCTAAATAAATCTACATATTATTCCTATTCTTTGTCCTTTCTATCAGATAGTTGTCTTCCCTGATCTCAATACTAAGCTATAATTAGTATATATCATATATAATCTTTAGTGGCATTAGTGGTAGATGGATATTCCTTTTATATGGTGCACTGATATTGGAAAGTGATGTTTGCTCCATATTGAGAAAATTGAGCATTATATACTGCTGGAAATATAGCAACTAGACAGGAACTCACACTATGAGTTAAAGCATACCAATGAGTCTAAAGTCACTTGATTGGATACCCTTGAACAAATGGATTGCTGTGCCGGTACCAATAACCTCTGCATTGATTTGCATCACTGATCCAATATAACTTCCATTCCTAGTATCAATGAATACACATCTACTCTTGATATCGCCGGCTTTACTTAGTTGTTGCCTTAGAAAAGGTAAAGACTTAGACGCCTACATCATAGTGACCTTGTACATAGGTTATAACCATACTCCAGTTAGAGCCAGATTGATCCCAAGCCACTACCGGAAAGCCCTAGCTATGACAGCTTGGGCACTCTTTGTTCAGAAAGATAAAGCTGAGACAGCTACCATTCGATTTAGATTGTAGTGCTCTTGAGCGAAGAACTTGCTGGAGTTGGGTTTATACAGCCAGGAGTAGACTAACCAGCCAATAAACATGGCCAGGATGTAACAATGGTATACTGCGGCAGATCGAGGTTTGTTGTTAGGTGTCACAACCCAAGCAGAGGTTATTCTTGTCGGGGGGACATTGGCCCGCTGATCTTGTAGCCAGTGGTTACCTTAGAAAAGTAGGATGTTTTGAAATGTGGTATTTGATATATAGGAGGATTGATGATTTATATTCCGGTCGATAAAAATTAAACCAGTGCGTTTACAAGAAAGATTGATATCTTTTAAATTTGAAGAAATTAAAATTATAGAAGTCAAGAATTTTTAGATATTGAAATGCAAGTTGAATTTATTTTGAACTTTCAAGCAAGCTACATTGAGCCATGGCAATGTTTGAGCGGGAGTCTAGAGATGCCGATCTTATAAATATTTTAGGCCTTTGATGATTCAAGGATAAGCGACATGGCTTGATGGCAGTTGTGGAGGGATACTGAGGATGCATTCTGGATATTGAGAAAACAATGTACTCAAGATAAATCTTCGATGAAGAGTTGAAGTTCAGAGTCGTAATGGGAGAGAAATTGTTGTCGGTAGGTGTGGAAGTGGTCTTGGATAGCAGAAAGTTGGCGGCTTTGGCCAGCATAAGTTGTAAGCCAATATTCGGAGCTAGGAAATAAGTTTAGCTATATTATTGGGAGTATCGAAAGGGTACACGTGTAAAAGAAAATAAAAAATAAAAAGCATCAAGTAGCTCTTTAAATTATAAAATTAAAAAGTTATTTTACCTAGTTTCTACATAGCCAACCCTAAGCATGGTTGAAATTTCAGTCTGCGACCTGGGCAGGGAGCCTGGATAATCTAAAAGCAGGGCAAGAGTGTCTTCCGTAATCTCTAGACAGCGTTGGTTTAGAAGGATGGAGTCTATTTTCGGGAAAAGTTGATGTGCTGTATTATAAAAAACCCAACACCCCTGAAGTGATATTTCGGGAGATTGAAGCTCCCGAGAAATGACTTGACCACACACATGTATGGTCCCAAGAGAAACAGATTTTAAATTGGAAGTCTGTAATTCAAGATTAAGTTCTTTATCCAAACTCTCAGAACTGGAGCTATCGGAAATAAGGCGAGCTTGGCTGGAAGAGGTTGCACTAAACCAACAACTTAACCAAGGCTTACATACACCGTGTATGTAGCTATCTAATGTCCCAAGCTCTCGAGGGATATGCTCTACTAAGACGCATGGTTTGAGACCCAGGAGAAGAAAACCAACTTCGCCATAAAGATGAAGTTCGCCGATGGGAACACGGCCTCGATCAGTTAAGAGATTTAGTTGACTTAAAGGCAAAGTCTCAAACCAAATACGTTCCAGGCGTCTGTAGTCCTGATACACCTTTGTTATTCTTTGAGACATGTGAAATAAGAATATGTGCTTGAAGGACAAGTTAAGCACAGCCAGAAGAGTGGACTAATGTTTAGGGGGAATATATACAAAATCAAGGTTTAGCCACCCCACAAAAATGCTGATACTATTTATTTCAGGTCAGGGGCAGCTTTATGCAGAATGATTTTTTGGTAATGGAAGATGTAATCTTATTGGCTTTTTATTCGCAAGTAAGCAATTAGATTGCAACTTATCTCCTTTAAATACTTTTTAAAAAACATTTAATCAACTAACTCGGATCGTCTCCGACCAATTGAAAGATTGAATTTAATTAGCCTGTAAGCCGCCTTGTAAATAAAGACCACATATTCATGCGTTTAACATGTGGCTAGGATAATACCCAGTTGTATAACCATCCCACTAGTACTTTCAGGTCATGATTTTATGATCAAGGATGAGTCATAAATTGCAAGTAGTGCGAATATTGACACAAAATGGTATCATCCAAATGCCTGCTGCTTATGAGATGGATGGATGGATGTTTAGATTAGTTTGATCTGCAGCAGCAAATAGTCAACATTAAACTAGCATTCCAATCAAATAGTTTATGCTTCTTATTTATAGAGCATTATAATATTAATATATATGGAACTTTGTCCATCAAAGGACAAGCACAATAGCAAAGTAGGTAATTTGATCATCCAATTCATTGACTAAACATATCAAACCCCCAGCTGCAAATTGTGAGAGTTCAAGATAATAAGCGAAATTAACAAAAGATCTATACTGACTGCCTTTTTCTAAGTACTACAATTAGTATCAGCATGATAAATTTATAGCTTTCTTTTTTATCTATCAGCCTTGCACTTTACATCAATGAAAAAGGGCCATTGATCGACTAGGCATAAAAGTATGATATCATTTGTGATAACAACATAATGTTCTTGGAAGCATCTATTCATCCCGTAACCCAATCAAATTTAAAAAAATTAGCTAGCAGACACCTAATAGATTTCTCATCACAGCTAATAGTTCACTTATATATTTTTTTACTTTTTATCAAAACTTGTTTCTCTTGATTTTATTCTGGTATTTACTTCACAGGGGATACTTTAGACCAAGCAGTTAATCATATTTCCATTCTCCATATACCTTGACTTTAAGCCTATCTGACAAGGCAACTATGGAAAAACCAAATGTCGCGCTTTTTGCATTACAGCGCCATAGTTATCTGAGAATATAGGACATATGGCATTTTCTTGAATATAGTCATGTGTGAGTATATGAGTAGTAGTGTATCAGAAGAGCCAGGATCAAATGGAAACATGATTATTGTCAAGGAATGGCCTCTGATCACGCAGAAGTACTTAAAGATTAAGATAAAGGTCAACCAGATTAAAGATGATTTTATTGTAATTGATTAATTTGTCTTATACCTTCTACAAGTTAATCCCTGGGCTGCTAGCAATGTCTTCTAGGACATTCTAATACGCTCCTAATTTGGATAATTATTAATCTAGGTTTGGCGCTTATTGCACATCAACCAATATAATATTTTCATCTTCACCCAGCACAGATGGTCCTTGCTGGTTTGGAATAGTTTAGTCACCTCAGGATTACTTCCTACTATCCTGAACATACTTCAAGCTCAATGCTTAATAATATAATTAATATGGGAATTCAAGATTATAGAAAATTAAACCTAGCGCCTTGGCGCTCAATGTAAAGGTAAGGCAGTGTCTTGGTGCCTACAATATTTTCCAGGTGGTGCCATGGCGCCTGTAACTTTCCAAAGTGGAGCAGCAGCAAATAATTTATCACTAAGCACTGTGGCAGTATTTATCATTGGCTGGTTTATGGTTCAGGTCAGCATACTTACTGCTGATCCAATATACATGTATTTTATACTGCCAATTTATGGTGTTTAGCATTTGTAATTTATATCTGCAAGCTCTGTCATAATTGGCATCATTGCTTGTGTTGAAGCAGCAGGCTCAACCGCCAGCAAGGTTCTGAGTAAGCAGGTTTGTGACCTGCAATTCAATTATCCAGTCACTCAAAGCCAGACTAGGAAGTCAACTTGAATTTATAAATCCAACAACATGAACAAATGATGTTCCCTTACATTAGATACCTTGTTTTAGCGCTTGACTTATTACCAGGATCAAGCCACCCCCTTTATCATCCCACCGTGTGATCTACGCAATCATGTTCCTGTTACCCATTGATTAACAATAACTATATAATTACTATCTTCCAATAAAGATTATTATATAGTTCCTAAATATTTCCCTCTTGTAACTCTTCTAAAACAGCACAGTTACGACACCAATTTATGGTGTTTAGCAGTTGTAAATCATATCCACAAGCTCTGTCATAATTGGCAACATTGCTTGGTCAAATTCCCAACAGATACCTAAACTATTGATAGTTATAAAATATCACTTATCTAATCAATGCTTTTATATTTTTTGTTACTGTAAAGGGAAAGATTAAATATAGAGAAAAATTTAGGGGGAGAAAGCTTCTGAGAAGTTGTGACTGTACTACAGTCACATTGTGCTGTGGTTTCACAAAGAAGTTGAATTGTGATGAATTTCATAGGCTGAAATTCAAAACAATAGGATTGGCCTTGGAGAGACTTTTCAGCGTAGTAATAAATACCCAGAAATCAATTAAGCTGTACTAATTGAGGGCCAAAATGAATAATCTAAACAATCCAGATTATGAGACTAGGTGTCTCAAATGCAATTTATTAACTGAGAAGGTTAATTAATATATATTGGGAATATAATTAATGAGGATTTAATTTTATTGTTTAACTGCCTTGACTGTGTCAAGAAGTTTGGTTAATGTTAGCCAAAAGTAAACCCCCAAATTGTGGTTTAAAAGCGCCGTTTTGGCAAATTAATTAGGTTAGAAGCGCCATCTAATTGATTTGTAAAGCGCCAAGGCGCCGCACAGTAAATGTTTCAGGCGCCTGGGGCCACCTGTGAAAGTTCCTGGGCACCACAGTGGCACCTGGTTCAAGTTTTGAAGCGTTTTAATGGGGGTTTAACCCAAAAAAAAACCATTAAATACAAAAAAACAGCTAAATGTAGACAATGATGTCTATGCATTCAGGATTGATCAGCTGGTTCCCAGTTGGAACAAGGATAGCTTGGATCAGGAATACATATATTCCACTGGGGCTTGGCGCCAGAATTCTGGAATGCTTCAAGCCAAAGCAATGATTTTCCATGGAAAGAATCAGGTGATTCTGGAATGTATTAGGGCACATTCTTATAAGTTAAGAGTGTGAAGATCTTTTTGGTAAAGATCTGGATTAGATGACACTGTTATGTCATAAACCATGTGATAGGAATCCAGGTGTGATCCCAGAACTGGTGGGGGTTTCAGCCAAATGTACCCAAATTGGTATGTAATGGAAACATGATAACAATTAATAAAAATGATACTTATGTGTGACAATGGTTGCTTTCCCCTCAATCTTTTTATGCTTTGGTTTTTTGGCTTTTAACTGAAATAAGACTACCATGAAATGAAAGAGATGGTCTGCAGCTAAGATTATGGGAAGCAAAAAACGTGGAAGTGATCACCAGATGGCAACAAGTTTAACGCCAAGATTGCTTGCCCAAAATCCAAGCTCATCAAAGCTTACATAAAGGATTCCCTGTCAAACTGCAAAAGAGTCAGGCCTGGATAATGAAAAAGCAAGCATGAATTTCCTGGATCTGTCACAGAAGCAGTCTTTTAGAGATTCCAATAGTTCTGAGTTACCCATTAAACCCACTGGCCCAGGAATTGGCTTGACCCAACAACCTACCCTGTCTTAGGCAATTAATAAAGCAAGGCGTTAGCACTCTTGGCAACAGAGCTCTAGACCAAACAAGCTCTTTCAAAACTTCATCAAAGGTGTCAATATTCAAGGGGAACTAATACAAAGGTGCTAATTTCAGTGGAACAGTTGTCTTTTGAAACCCCAGTATCCACTACTGCAGAGAATATTGAGTGTAACTCTAGATATTCTTTATTATCCTGCTAGCCTGTTAAGGCTATAAATACCCCTTCATTTATCTAACAATAGACTTATCTCTCCTGATCCAATTTTACAGTTATAGGGTGGCCCTTATAACTGTAACAGTTGTCAACCTCACTTTATGCGCCTACTTTGCGGTCACCAAATTTTACAGAGAATTCTGATCTGAGGTTGCAACTGCTACTTTAGCTATGAAAGCAGCAGTGGCACTCTCCTACATAAAAACTTTCTAGTTCTTTAAAGTGCTGGCTCTAATAATATTTCAAAGTCAACTTCTTCCTATGCAAAAAAACCCCAAGATTTTGACACTGTTGGCTAGAAATCAATCAACAAAGTGCCTTCCTGCTCCATTACTTTTAAAAGCGTCAACTGAGGAAGATCTAATACATTGGCTTATTCTCAGAGGCAACTGTGATAAGGTTGGTTGTATTAATGCAAAGGTTAGGATACAACTGTGGCCAAGTAGATTATATTTAAATGTTCAAATTGACACTTTAAATTAATCAGTTTTATTATCCTGACTAGTTCATTTGGGAGAATGGGTAGAAAGTATTATATGTCTGTAGCAGCCTTTAATCTCAGATGAGAAGTTTAAATCAGACTTTAAAGTTAAAGAGGGTTGGCTGCCAGAGTTGAACCCTCACTTTTGAATTCATACAATTGGTGTTGGGAATTTTGACCAAGTGTTGTGACTGTGCTGTTTTAGCAGAGTTACAAGGGGAAAAATATTTAGAAAATAGATAATATTCTTTATTGAGAGATAGGTATTATATAGTCACTGTGAATCATGGATAACAGGAACATGATAGTGTTAATCACACAGTGGGATATTGGAGGGGGTGGATTGATCCTGGTAATGAGTCAAGCGCTAAAACAAGGTATCTAATGTAAGGGAACATCATTTGTTCATGTTGTTGGATTTATAAATTCAAGTTGACTTCCTAGTCTGGCTTTGAGTGACTGGATAATTGAATTGCAGGTCACAAACCTGCTTACTCAGAACCTTGCTGGCGGGTTGAGCCTGCTGCTTCAACACAAGCAATGATGCCAATTATGACAGAGCTTGCAGATATAAATTACAAATGCTAAACACCATAAATTGGCAGTATAAAATACATGTATATTGGATCAGCAGTAAGTATGCTGACCTGAACCATAAACCAGCCAATGATAAATACTGCCACAGTGCTTAGTGATAAATTATTTGCTGCTGCTCCACTTTGGAAAGTTACAGGCGCCATGGCACCACCTGGAAAATATTGTAGGCACCAAGACACTGCCTTACCTTTACATTGAGCGCCAAGGCGCTAGGTTTAATTTTCTATAATCTTGAATTCCCATATTAATTATATTATTAAGCATTGAGCTTGAAGTATGTTCAGGATAGTAGGAAGTAATCCTGAGGTGACTAAACTATTCCAAACCAGCAAGGACCAGCTGTGCTGGGTGAAGATAAAAATATTATATTGGTTGATGTGCAATAAGCGCAGAACCTAGATTAATAATTACCCAAATTAGGAGTGTATTAGAATTTTATAGAAGACATTGTTAGTAGCCCAGGGACTAACCTTGTAGAAGGTATAAGACAAATTAATCAATTACAATAAAATCATCTTTAATCTGATTGACCTTTATCTTAATCTTTAAGTACTTCTACATGATCAGAAGCCATTCCTTGACAATAATCATGTTTCTATTTGATCCTGGCTCTTCTGATACAATACTACTCATATACTCACACATGACTGTATTCAAGAAAATGCCCTGTACCATATATTCTCAAATAATTGTGGCTGCTTTAATGCAAAAAGTACAACAGTATCTATTGGATTTTATTTTTAAAAGTGGAGGCAAAATTTAATTGATTTAGCCTTTAAAATAGATAAACATACAAACTAAACCTTCTAAATACAAAAAATAAGATGGATAGTAGCCTAGTATGTAAATTATTGGTTAACTAAGAAGCTTTACTAATTTTAAACTTTTTGTCTCTTTAAATTGCTGATTATATACTCCTGGGAAGCATACACTGCAAAATAAAAAGAAATTAAAGAAGAGATAAATAATTTTTATTGAGATACTATAAAATTATTGTTGATGTGTCACATACTTCCCCTATAGATCATGGATTTCATATGGTTTAAAAGATATGTACTCTTTTGATAATTTGAGAGTTTGATCCCAATATAATATACATGTCAGGGTTTGGGGGTCCACCTACCCAATAGCTGAGACATTCCTTGAGGAGATGATTCCCCAAGAGAAAGCAATTGACATATGCCACAATATCTCACCCCAGGATACTCACAGTGGAGCTATGGGTAATTTATTCAGGACATATGGGAGCTAATCTTGGTATTGATCCAATTCAGCTTTGAATACTGGTAGGTGTGAGCCTCTTTGGGCCTGCCTTTCTTTTCATGGGCCAAGTTGATCATGGTACATCAATTTAAAAGTTAATTTAATCTCTATTCCTTTGACCAGTAGGGGGTTTTTGGCTTGACTTCTGTGCCAACACTGGGTTTCTTTAGTCCTGGCTCTAAATTGTTTAGGCTGTGATCTACAGTCTTTATTTTGTATTCTACTTGGAATCTTTCTTTACTGGAGTGGTATGGCTTTTACTTCTTCCTATTTAATTCTTTATGGACTTGGTCTTCTCCAAACTTTTGCATATCTAGGTATTCCTCTTGTTTACCTTATTGGGAATAAATAGTCAAGGCCCTGAGCTGTTACAAAAGATTTTAGCTTATGTTCATAAAATATTTCATGCAATATTCTATCTATATTTTGGTTTAACTAAGTGAGGAAAACCATTAGCAATGTTGGGGGCATACCTGTTCAGATAAGTGGATTGTTTGTAGACAGGTTGCTTAGGTATCAGAGTGCCATTCTTTTGGGATTTTTCAAGAATGACATTTCAATACTTGTATTGAAACCCCTGGAATCAAACCCTGGCCCTCAAAAGATGCCTTGCTTTAACCAGGATAGACCAAAACCTGCCCAGCTGCCAATTATCAATATTAACATTTAAATTATTGTATTAAAAACCCCTGGATCAAACCCTGCCCCCCTGAAGATGACTTGTTTCAACCAGGATAAGTGGGGACCCACCAACCTGTTGAGTCACAGACTTGATTGTTGAATTACTTTGCAAACTACCAGCTTGTTAAAAGAGATTCCCTGAATGGTCACCAGATTGCTTCCAGCCTTGTGCCACTGAGAACCCAGACCTACACAGAGGTTCTAGCTTTTCTAAAGGAGTTTAAGACAAGTCCTGAAACTGGCCCTGTCAATGAGCACCAGCTACTGTCAGTCCCCAGTCCAGAATTGGCAACACAATTGGCTGGCTCAGGTGATGTAGTGAACAGAAGCAGCATAACAAAGCATGGCCACTTCTGTTTGCCAGAGCTGCCTAATCAGAATCTTCTGCCTTCAAACCTTACCCCAAGGTCCACGCCCTGCCAGCAAAATGCTCACAGACCTGAGGTCTGCAAAAATTGAAGAAGCAAAATCACATGGTATAAAAACCCTGGAAGTATGGGGATGACTATATTGAAATTTTTTGATAATAAAGATTTATGAACCTCTGGCTTCAGCAAATTCTACCCTATTTAGTTCTAGAAATCTTCCATCTCAACTCTAGTCAAGTAGACACCAAGGCGTCCACCTGCTCTAGAGACCAACCTGCTGACCCATTACCAGCGCAACAATGTCCCCCTGGAGCACCCTTTGGACTAGTGTATTTTTCAAAATATCCCCCAACACCTGCCTACTCTGAGTTCAACTTGGAGAATATACTCATTGCTGACCCCTTGACAAAGACTAGATAGACCAAAAATATAGGTTGAAAATGAAAGTGGTATGTGAGGCTGCCAAGATTGTTCAAGGACAAGTACAGTTATCTGCCCGCCTACCTGGTTACTATGCCCCTGCCTCTGATCCCATAACTCAACTGCCTAATGAAACCTGCCACTGCCAAGACCAAGTCCACCCAGCTGTTTAAAGTACTCTACTGTTGCAACTGAACCAATAAGGATTTGGTATTTGAATTGTGGAAGAGAACAGTCCAATAGAAAGGACAGGAATAATAAGAATAAGGCATTATTTATTATAGAATATTGCAATTAATATACTATATGGGGAAAGCCACCAGGCCACGAGGGGGTGGCATGTTTCATGTAGAGTTTGGAGCCAAGGAATAACTTGTGCAGGATCAGCAGGTTGAATTGGTAGTGCTCTTAATTAGGAGAAAGTGTCCACAGTTTGACATTATCATCATATTGATTCATGTTGTTAGACACGTCAAGGGACAACTCATTTAGTGCCCCCTGTGCATTGTGAGATACATTGGAAGGCAAGTCTAGGAACTTAGTTACAACACCTCCCCTTGCCCCCTGCTTGTTGTCAGAACCCAGGATTGGAGTTTGCAGAAGATCTGGGAAGGTCTGCACAAACAACTTTTGTGTGAGGATGGCACAGCAGGGGAGCAGGCAATTGTGGTGAAGCTTTTTGGTGTTTCCTTAGGCGTCTTTAAGCTGATAGGTGTGATTATCATAGACTACAGCTATCTTGAAGGGCCCCAAGTGGTTGGGTTCTAATTTGGCCAAATTGGGGTTGAGGGCGTAAACAGGGTCACCTACAGCATATCTGGCCTCAAGGTGTCTTGCACCTCCCTCAATTTTCTTGTGTTTAATGTCTTGGGCCTTGGCGCGCCACTGGCTCAGGGAGAGGTAGAAAACAAGGGGGGTTCAGTGGGAACCGTGGATTATGATTTCCCTTGTTCTACTCCTGCCAAACCAACAGGCGTCCCAAAGGCCAAGGTGCTGGGGCTGAACCCAGTGCCCCTGTTGATTCTCACTTGTAAGATGAGCAGTGTGGTGGGCGAATGTTCAGTCCACACAGTATTAGGATGTTCCTGTGAGAGTTTGGCAATCAGTTGGACTAGTGAGCCATACAATTGCTCTATGCGCCCATTGGCTTGCAGATGGTATGGATCCGTGACTATTTGTTGTAGGGCATTTTTGGCGCAGTACGCTTTTATGACTTGTCCAACAAGCTCAGGACCCCCTTCTGTAATGAGGCGTTTGGGTTGCCCAAAATAGGCCACAATTTCCTTGCCAATGAAGCAAGTGATGGTGGTGGCAGTGTGGTTAGTGGTTGCCCATGCTACTGGCCAACAGTTGAAGTAGTAAATGGCTGTGATGATGTATTTCTTCCCAAGTCTGTCTTTGGGGAGGGGTCCAACAACATTAAGGGCCCACTGCTTGAAGAGTTCCATGGCCTTAATGGGTAGGACAGACTTATGGTGCAGGCTTTGATGTGTTCTTTTCACACAACACATATGTTTTGAGGAGATCCAAGATGTCTTGGCGCATACAGGGCCACCAAACCTTATGCTTCATGATTTTGAAGAGGTTGCATCCTCTGACATGGCCCAAGGTGCAGTGGTAGTGCAGTATGGTGTTGCCTTGCTGTGTGGAGGGAATATAGGGTGTCTTTTCTCCTGTCTCTGCGCGGTGGAAGACATTGCCTGAATTGGTAGTGAACTGACTTTCATTGTCCTTCAGCTTGGAGATGGTTATCAAATTAAGACCTTCATAGCAGGTTGCTTCAGGGCAGAGGTAATTAATTGACTAATCTGAGTCTAAACTGTTGTCCCTGGTGATGGACGCCACATAAAACCTTGAGAAGGCATCTGCTGTGACAAGCTCTTTCCCAGGCTTGTATTCAATACACAACTGGTAAGAAGATAGGCGCTTGACCCAGCCTGCCTGACGGCGTCTTGTGATGGATCCAGGTCCAACCAGTCAAACTTATCATTGTCTTGCCCTTGACTCTTATTACTGTTACCTTCCTGTGACAAATCTTCAAGGAGCTTTGTTTCCAGGGAGGCAATTTTATGGGACAACACTTTATTGTCATCTCACCAACAAGCCATAATTTTGACACTCTTCTCCTCCCTACTTCTTAACGCCTCAATTTCATGATTGGCTCTGTCCTTCACCTGTTGTAAAATTTCATCAACCCCTAACAGCAAGTTCCATAAATCCCATGCATAAATTCTATTTCCTTGTGCAGGGGTTCCCTCTTTGGCAAAATAGTTGGAATATAGTTCTTCAAAGGCTGCTTTCACTTCTACCAAAGATTCCTCAGGTGCTATCTCAGAGACCTCCAGACTTGCCCAAGCTTCCTTGAGAAAAATGGTGGGAACTTCTTTCCTAGCAGCATTGGTTTCTGCACAAAGTACTCCAATTTTTCTCTTTCAAACAATAGCAAATAAGACATGATAATTAAAAAGTAGTTGAGGGGAAAGCGCCAAAGTCAACAATCTATTTATTAAAATTATAGCTGTTTTTGCTTATATACCATTTGGGGCATATTTGGCTGAAATCCCTCCAGTTATTGAATCAACCTATGATTCATATCACGTGGTCTATGACATTTGAGTCATCCAATCCTAGATCTTTCCCTAAAAATCTCATGTAATTCTCAGTCTATGAGAATTAACCTACAATGAGAAGGAGTCACCTGACGCCATTCATCTCAATGTATCAATTTGGCATGGAGCTTCCTCAGCTCCTGGTGCCAAAAACCTGTTGAATATACACATTTCAAAACTCAGCTATCAATGTTCCAACTAGGAACCAGCTGATTGAACCTGAATCCCTAGACATCATTGCCTTTATTTAGTTATTTTCACACTTAATGGGGTTTTGCCTTAAAACCCATTAAAATGCTTCAAAACTCAAACCAGGCGCCACCGCAGCGCCCAGCAATTTTCCCAGGCGGCGCCTCAGCGCCTGAAAAATTCACTGGGTGGCGCCTCAGAGCTTCTCAAATCAATTAGGCAGCGCTTCTAACCTAATGAATTTGCCAAAACAGTGCTTTTAACCCAAAATTTGGGGGGTTTACTTATGGTTGACCTTAATCAAACTTCTTGACACAGTCAAGGCAATTAACCAATATAATTAAATTCTCATTAATTATATTCCCATGTATTTATTAATTAATCTTCCTGGTTAATAAAATTGTTTTTGAGATGCCTAGTCTCCAAGATTGATTTGGCTAATATTGCCTCAGTTTTATTGGTTAGCTACGGCCTAATTAATAAAAATCTACCTTCTGTTCTTTTATTGAATATAGATATTAAGTTTCCAGGAATCTTTATCTGAAGAATTCCAGCCAAACCTATCTACATAAAACAAACAGCAAAAACAGAGCAACTTTATATTTTGGAGTATTTATTCAGCTAAATACTCAACAGTGACTGTCATACAGTCACATATCTAAAGTGGGACTGTGTGTTGAAATACTGGAGCAACTTGTGGTCTGTCAGGACATGGGGGAAAAGGTGCCTCTTCCAAGTAACAGCTCCACTTCTTAACGCAGTTCACAATTTCTGCTAACTCCTTGTCATGAATTGGGTAACATTATTCTGAGTCAATGAGATTCCTGAATTCATATGCCATGGAGAGGAAGACACCCTTGTCAGTTTCTACCCGTAACACATCCCCTATGGCCCTGTCAGAGGCATCAGTCTTGAGTTTGTATTGGTGGTTCCAATGGGGAAACTGCAATATGGGTGTAGTTGTAAGCCTATGCTTCAATGCCTCAAAGGATTGATCTCTGTCAGGAGTCCAATGGGAGCTCTGTTTAGTGTTCAGGAGCTTGGTGATAGGTACAATAAGTTCTCCACAATTGGGGATGAACTTGCGCACATAGGCAACCATGCTTTAGAATTTACACACCTGACCAACATTGGTGGGAGGTGACATGCTGATGATTGCCTTGATTTTGGAAGGGTCTGGCTTTATCCCTTGGGAAGAGATGGTGTGACCAAGGAACAAGAGCTCTGACTTGAGGAATTCACATTTGGAGGGCTTATCCTTCAACTGGGTTTTCCAAAAGGTGTCAAGGACAGCACGGAGGTGTTGGAGGTGCATGGTTTGATCTTAACTGAAGACAATAATGCTGTCAAGGTACACAACAACAAACTTTCCAATAAATTCCTCAAATGCTTTGTTCATTAACATGGTAGTGGTTGAAGGAGTGTTAGTCATTCTGAAGTCCATGTTCTGGCACTCAAACAACCTGTAGCGTGTTTGGAAGGCAGTTTTTGCTTCATCCCCTAGTGCAATGCGGACCTGGTTGTACCCTGTGGTGAGATCAATCTTGCTAAAGACCTTTGTACCTGCAAGTGTATCAAAAAGGTTGTCAATCAACAGCAGGGGGTATTTATTCTTAACAGTCACCTTGTTTAAGGAGCAGTAATCTGTGACTAGGCAAAGGAACCTGTTCTTCTTGGCTATGAAGAAGACAGCAGCCCCATATGACAAAAGCAAGGGGCGTATGAAGCCCTTATCAAGTGCATCCTTACGAGGTGCTGGCAGAGAGGGTTTCATCTTCTTTTGGTGTCAAGCACTAGAGGGGGTGCGTCTTGGAAAGCAACCCTTGTAGTTGTACAACATTCTGGATCTCCTGGGGAGGAGGTAGCTGGTCCTGTGTTTCACTGAAAACATCCTTATACTCCTCAAGGAGAGCAGCAAGTGCTGGTGGAGGTGGAGTAGTCAAGGGGAGGGCCGCAGGTGGTTCTGCCCAGATAACTTTGACTGAGCATTGCTTGAAGTCTAGTTTCCCTCCCTTGAAATTGTATGAGCCCGTTTATGTTATTCTGAAAAACACAGTATTGTGTAGCAACTTGCTCATTTTGATGGGATATATCTGAAAAACCACCCCATTCCTATTGAGGGTGATCACAGATGTATCCCAGTTGATATAGGGTTGGTTGTGGCAAAGCCAGTCAAGGCTAGCAATTACGTTATGGCTGAGCCCTGCCATGATTGGCCTAGAGAGCTTAACCTGGATGTTTCCCATTCTCACAGAGAAGGGTACTGTCTCATGGGTAATTGCCACTCTTTGTGAATCAGCCACTTGTACTGCCTTGAACCTTGCTTGGCACTTGTTCTAGCTGTTGAGTGTCTGCAAACTGCCTGGTCAACCATAATGTGATTGGCCCCAGTATCTACCAGTAGTTTGTGGGTGTTCACATGGAAACAAAAGGGGTAGGCCAAGAGAGTTACTTTATTTGGAGAGTGACTGGCTTGAAGTATGGGGTCGTTGCTATGAACTTGAAAGACGTTGAGGGTTTCAACTTTGTGAATATTGTGGTTGCAGGGATTCTTTAATAGGAGGGATTGAGAGTGAGGGTCAAGTGGGTTTGTAGAACCTCTTGTAACTACAACCCCAAGGATTTTCCTGTGTCCTCAATTTGTGCTAACTGGAGTTCCCCTTTGCAGGGGCTCTTAACCCTGTTCTCCTGTTGGTGTGGCTGGCGGCAACCTACTTGGTTTTGAGCACTGCCAGGTGTGAGACAAGATTGGGGTGGTGCGTCATTGGAGTGACAGAATTCATTGGAGCCTGATTATTAGCCTCCATAATGGCCTTATAGAAGTCATCAATGGAGGTGCAGCAACCTACAGAAACCCACTTGTAGATATGGGGGTTTAACCCATTAACTATCAAGGTAAGAAGCATGACATTCCTGTTGGTCACAGCTTCTGGTGTGGCAACAAGAGTTTTCTGCCAGGTGGCAAGATATTCATGAATGAACCCAGTCTGTTTGATAGCCAGGAGGGGAGTCCCTACCATGATGGGAGGGAATGTCTTGCTGTAATGGGACTTTGCAGCATTCCTGAATGACACCCAGGTGATTTCTATTTCTTGACTGGCCCAGGTGGTTAACCAAACTGCAGCAGGTCCTGTAAGGCGGCCTGAAGCAGTGGCAACCCACATAGGCTCAGGTACCTGACATACACAGAGGCAGGCTTCAGTGGAGTAGAGCCAACTGACAATGTCAGCCCCTTTCACGCCACCTGCAAAGGATTCCAACTGGAGGTTGAGCTTGCGTTGTGACAGGTCTGACTGGGGCAGGGTGATACTAGTGTTGTGCTGCCCAAGGAAGAGTCAATTGTACACACTTTTAAGTACCAGTTGATCTTGATAGATGATGTAACTGTTGGGGATGTCTCCCTTGGGGATTGGCAGGAAGGTTTCTTTGTGGGGAGTAGCCATACGGCCTATACTCCGTCTTTTCTTGGGGGGAATTTTCTCTTTAGTGTCAGGGATCCAGTCTTGAGCAGCCGGCCTGTTGTTTTCAGGGGTAACCCAGGCTGGGTTTTTTGCAGGTAATGCCCACCACAAGAGGGAAGCTAACTTAAAAGGTAGGAGACAGACTTTCCCACCCAGGACCACGGGCCAGAAGCTGGGATTATAGTGCCAATCACCCCTGTGAGGGTAATGTACACAATCCCAAACAGCTTACCAGTATAGTTGGTTGGAAGGTCAGGGCAAGGAAGCAGCCATATGTTTTGGGGTCACAGGTGGTTCCATGGATAGGTTGTAAGCAGGGAGATAGTTGAATTTTCCTCTGAATAACTTGGGTGTTGAAAATATCCACAGATCTTGCCAGTTGTATTTAACTGCAGATTGTATGAGGGCCAAAGGTTTGAGTTCAAGTATCTTTTTCAGGGTGTAGTCCTTGTATTCAGATTTCAGAGGGTAGTTGGTAAAATGGACGGGTCCAAAGGGTACACCAGAAGGACAGAAAAATGCAGGTGGTGGGCAGGAGGGCCAGGAAATCTCAAACTGAATTAGTAGATAGCAAATACAAATTAAGGCAATAGCTGTGTGAGCCAAAATAACATAACCTTTATTCAAAAATGGCAATAAAGTTTGAGCGCAGAATCTATAGGCATATATAGTATCCCACCTCCAAACTTGGTATTTTCCATAAGGGCTTCATCAAAATATTGGGAAAAATGCAGGCAGGTGGCCAGGAGACCTGGGTGCAGGAGCGGCAAAATGGCACCTCAACTGGATGTTCTCTCATTGGTCAGAACATCCAAATTGGTCAATTGATTTCCTTGATTTTTGGCTGTGGTCACAGGGTCAGGCCCAAAGCCCGGGGGTTTCCTTGACAGTTGATTTTGATTGGTTACTCAAGAAGACTTCAAGCTCATGAAGTTCACGGGGCCACCTTCTCTGCCTCCATTAGGCAATTCAAGAAACTCCTCCTTGGGAACCATCATAATTTAACCTGTACTGGTATTCTGACTTTGGGACTTAGCAGGGGCTTCAGCTTGTGGGGGCTCAATCTCAGAAAAACGCAGGCAGGCTCTAGGTTTATGGGGCCAGCAGCCTGCAGGAATTTGGGTTCAGGGTTTGAATCCCGCCCTTGGGCCTGGGTTTTGAGGGGTAACAAATTTTCAATCCTGACATCATCTCCTTCTCCCCCAAGGGCCCTCCCTTCTGGTCCTTTTTGTTCAGATAGAGTTGGATGTCTTCTTGGGTATTAGCTAGGTTGCTCAGAGGTTCCCAAGTGCTTTCCTCTAGCGGGTATTCTTTCCATTTGACGTAGTATTGGGGTTTTTGGTAGTGGATTCTGTCACCATGTATGTATTCAACTTCATATTCCTCAGAGCAGCCTATTTGGATGGGTGGGGGGCTGTCTTAATCCGTTGGTGGGAAAGCAAGTTCCCATCTTTTTTGAACAACAGGGAGCGGTGGATCACATCATTAATCTTCCAGGAGGGGGTAGATCTAGCTTGAAGGCAACTTCACCAACTAGTTTGGTGATCTTGTGGGGGCCATTTCTTCTGTGAGCTAACTTCCTGAAGGGCACATGCAGGGGTACATTCCTAGAGTCTAGGTATACTTTATCTTCAACTTGTAAGGGTTATCCTGGGGTTTGTTTGCAGTCAGCAAAGGCTTTGTATGTTTGCACTGCGCAATTTAGGTTGGTCAAACATGTTTTGTGTGTGTCGTGAATCTGTTCAATCCAGGAGTGCCCAGTGGTGTTTAATTACTTCTCACCAATCTGGGGGTCCCAGGTAGGGTCAAAACCATAGTTGGCTTTGAATGGGACATGCCTGTGGAGGTGTGGTCTTTACTGTTGTAGGCAAACTGGGCCATGGGGAGCATTTTGGCCCAGTTGTCCTGATCAGCATTGACATAGCATTGAAGGTATTGTTCAAGGATCTGGTTTACTTGTTTTGTTTGGCCGTCCATCTGTGGGTGGTAAGAGATAGATACACATTGCTTGATTCCCAAGTCTTTCATTGCCTGTGTCCAGTAGTTTGACGTGAATTGGGGTCTTCTGTCTGTGATAATTTTCTCAGGTGTTCCGTGTTGCGTGAGGATGCAGTTGTGGAAGTGTTGGGCTGTCTCTGCTGCCATGCAATTGGTAGTGATTTTTACAAAGTATGCCATCTTGGTGAAGAAGTCTACCATGACCAGGATTGCATTGAACAAGATGGATGGAGGCAGTTCCACAATGTAGTCCATGGAAACAGATCTCCAAGGTCCATGGGGTATATTCAAGGGTCTTAGAAGTCCTTCAGGTTTGTTTCTGCAAGTTTTGATCCGCCCACAGGTCTCACACCCCTTCAGGTACGCTCTTACATCTTGATCCATTTTTGGTCAAGCAAAGTTCCTTATGATGCTCTGGAGGGTCTTGAGCCTACCTGGGTGTCCAGCCATCTCAGAATTGTGGTAGTCTCTCAAGACATTGGTTCTGATGTCCCCTTCTGGTACAAAGATCCTGTTATGGAGCATTAGCATTGTTCTCTTCAATTAGTAGCCTTTTTGGTAGTGGGCGCTATCCAAGGACTTAGAGAGGTCAGAGATCATGATCTTGGTGAAGTTGTCTAGTGTTTGGGCCCTTAGTACTTCTGGTTTGCTGGCTCTGATTTTCATCAATCCCAGGTGAATGCCTAGACTTGCTGTGTCCAAGAGGACTTGGGTGTTGTGGTCGCAAGTTTCTAGGTGGGTAGGCACCAGGTCAGTTATTCTACTTAGGGTGTCAGGTACCACGTTCACCTTCCCTGGCTTGTAGTCTATGGTCAGAGTGTAGTCAGCCAGTTCTAAGGCCCATCTTGCTTTTTGTTGGTTAAGCTGGCGTGATTTGAAGAAGTAGACCAAGTTCTTGTGGTCTGTCAGGACCTTTACTGGGTATTCAGTGCCACATAGGTATCAGCGCCAATGTTTCAGGGTCTTCATTATGGCTAGCATCTCCTTGTCATATATTGGGTAGTTCCCTTCTGCGGGTAGCATCTTATTGGAGTAATATGTTACAGGATGTAGCATACTATCCCCTCCTTCCTGAAGAAGGACCCCACCCACTGCAAAGTGCGACGTGTTGGTTTCCAGAACAAAAGGTTTAGAGGGATCTGGCATGGCCAGGATGGGGGCAGAGGTGAAGGCAAGTTTCAAGGTTTCAAAGGCTGTGGTACATTCCAGAGTCAAGGCAAAGGCAACTTTGTCAGAGCAAAGGCGTGTCAGGGAGAGGGTAATGTGAGAATTTTTTGGATGAAATCCCTGCAATAATTTACCAGGCCCAAAAATCTTCTCACATCTTTCCTGCTTTTGGGCATTGGCCAAGATATTATTGCTTCTACTTTATCCTGTGCCATGGCAAAGCTACTGGTCTTCACTACATATCCCAGGAATTCAACTTCAGACTAAAAGAATTTACATTTCTTAAAATCAGTGTGTAAGCTTGCTTGGGAGAGTTTTTATAGTATAAGGTCAAGGTGATACAGGTGTTCCTTGTGAGTCTTGCTGTAGATGAGAATGTTGTCCAGATATGCCACACAAATACGGTCAAGGTATTCCCCTAGGACAGTGTTGATCATCCTTTGGAAAGTGCTGGGGGCATTGCAGAGACCAAAGGGCATTACAAGGTACTTGTACGTCCCATATTGGGTTTTGAAGGTCATCTTGTACTTGTCTCCGTCCTTGATTCAGATTTGGTTGAACACATCTCTAAGGTCAATTTTTGAGTACACCTGGGCTCCAGTCAGTACATTGCAGAGGTTGTTGGCATTGGGGATGTGATAGTGGTTCTTCACTGTAATATTGTTCAGTTTTTTATAATTTACGCATGGACACATCCCACCATCTTTTTTCCTACAGACAGCATGGGCGAGAAGCAGGGGGCTTTTGACACCTGGATGAACCCTTTTTTTGTCATATCCCTGAGGTATGATTTCAAGGCTACTTGCTTGTAGTGGTTACAGCTGTAGATGGGGCTGTGGTACAGTTGGGTCCCTGGTAGCAGGTCTATGGCGTGGTTGTAGATTTAATGACTGGGTAGTTTTGTGGCTGCTTCTTCACTAAACACATGGTTCCATCTCTGTAGGGGGTAGGCAGTATCCCAACGCTAGGTTCTATCTTTATGGTCAAGAGTTTTTTGGTAGGGGATTAGTCATGGCTTATGCAAAAAGGAACAGTGTCACAGGATCTAGGTTGGCCCAAAGTGGCAGTTTGCTCACAATAGTTCAGGATCAGGCCATGTCTGTCAGACCAGGAGTCACCCAGTATAAGGGGGTGGGTAGTCCTGGCAAGAGGATCAGGGACAATGGGTATACATTGTGTCCAATGATCAATATAAGTTCTTGTTCACACTCATAGCCGGTGTCTAAAGAGCTGTTTCCCATGATTACTTGTAGGCTACGCTCTGAGGCTATCAAGCCTAATTTCTCTGCTAGGCTGGCTTCAATGAAACTTTCATCTGCTCCTGTATCAAAAAAGGCTTCAATATGGCGCTTGTTAATCACTACTTCTATGATCACTTGTATGAATTTTTAAGACTGGGAAGAAGTGTTTATCTGCGCCAGTGAGATTGGGGCAGTGTTCTTCCTAGGGCAGGCTCTGGTCAAGTGGCCCGCCTTGTGGCAGTGGAAACAGAGTCCTTCACAGTAATGTTGCTGGAGCTCTTCAGGTGTCATCCCTGTTCTGTTGGGGATTGGTGTTTGGGGTTGGCGGGTCTGGGAGGGGCCAGCGTTCTCTTGGTTCATGCTAAGACCCTTGCACAGGGGAATTGGCTTGTATAGGCTGAGGGTGGGCAGGTGATGCTTCAACAGGTCCTTCATTGCTAGGTTGACTCCATTTCGGAAGATAATGGCTGCTAGTTTGTCCTCAAGTTGGGTGTGGGTTTTCAGTTTGAGGAATTTGTCAATATATGCTTGGATGGGTCAGAGGCCTTGTCAAATTTCTAACAGGGAATTCAGGGTGTAGTATCTAGTGTTGCAATCTTTCCCAGTGGCCATTAACTCAGCCTTAAACTTGGCGTAGTCTAAGCAGAATTTTATGTCTTCAGCTGTGGCCTTGCCAAACCAGTCTAAGGCGTCCCCCAATAGCATCAAAGTAACCAGTAGGATCTTCTTGGTATCACTGACATAAGAGGGGGTGTTGGTTTGGAAATGCAGGTGGAGGACTGGCATGGCGCGTCAAGCTTCCTCAAGCGTGAGCTTCCCCATCTGAGGCATCTCTACCTTTTTGAGGGACTGATTCACAATCACATTTTGCACTTGGGAGCAGGGAGCTTTGTTGGCGTCAGCGGTAGTGGTGTTGGCTCTCTTTGGGTCATTTGGGTTTGTATTCTTTCACATGGAAGAGATCAGGGTTGTGGTCATCTTATAGGTGTAATAAGTGATTATAAATAGCAAAGGCATACAAGATGCCCCAAGAAATAACAACATCTTGGGGCTCAGGGTACCAGGTTTAATAAAGATTTTCATAATGTCAGGGATCCAGTCTTGAGCAGCCAGCCTGTTGTTTCCAGGGGTAACCTGGGCCAGGTTTTTTGCAGGCAATGTTCACCACAAGAGGGGAGCTAACTTAAAAAGGTAGGAGACAGACTTTCCCACCCAGGACCACAGGCCAGCAGCTGGGATTATAGTGTCAATCACCCCTGTGAGGGTGGTGTACACAATCCCAAACAGCTTACCAGTATGGTTGGTTGAAAGGTCAGACAAGGAAGCAGCCATAGGTTTTGGGGTCACAAGTGGTTCCATGGGAAGGTTGTAAGCAGGGAGATAGTTGAATTTCCCTCTGAACAACTTGGGTGTTGAAAATATCTACGGTCCTTGTTGGTTGTATCTAACTGCAGATTTTATGCGGGCCAAAGGATTGAGTTCAAGTATCTTTTCCAGGGTGTAGTCCTTGTATTCAGATTTCAGAGGATAGTTGGTAAAATGGACGGGTCCAAAGGGTACACCAGAAGGACAGAAAAATGCAGGCGGTGGGCAGGAGGGCCAGGAGATCTCAAACTTAATTGGTAGATAGCAAATACAAAATAAGGCAATAGATGTATGAGCCAAAATAACATAGCCTTTATTCAAAAATGGCAATAAGGTTTGAGCGCAGAATCTATAAGCATATATAGCATCCCACCTCCAAACTTAGTATTTTTCATAAGGGCTTCATCAAAATATTGGGAAAAATGCAGGTGGGTGGCCAGGAGACCCAGGTGCAGGAGCAGCAAAATGTAACCTCAGCTGGATGTTCTCTCATTGGTCAGAACGTCCAAATTGGTCACTTGATTCACCTTGATTTTTGGCTGTGGTCACAGAGTTGGGCCCAAAGCCCGGGTTTTTCCTTGACAGTTGACTTTGATTGGTTACTCAAGAGGACTTCAAGCTCATGAAGTTCAAGGGGCCATCTTCTCTGCCTCCATTAGGCAATTCAAGAAACTCCTCCTTGAGAACCATTATAATTGAACCTGTACTGGTATTCTGACTTTAGGATTTAGCAGGGGCTTCAGCTTGCAGGGGCTTGATATCAGAAAAACGCGGGCAGGCAGGCTTTTAGTTCATGGGGCCAGCAGCCTGCAGGAATTTGGGTTCAGGGTTCAAATCCCATCCTTGGGCCCAGGTTTTGAGGGGTAAAAAATTGTCAATCCTGACATTTAGGTAGGTCGTGAACCTACTGCTGCTACCACTGTTGCAACTGAACCAATGAGGATTCAGTATTTGAATTAGGGAAGACAACAGTCCAATAAAAAGGACAGAAATAATAAGAATAAGGTATTGTGTATATTAGAATACTGCAATTAATATACTATATGGGGAAAGCCACCAGTCACAAGGGGATGGCATGGTGGCATATTCCATGTAAGGATTGGAGCCAAGGAATAACTCATGCGGGATCAGCAGGTCAAATTGGTAGCACTCCTAATTAGGAGAAAGTGCCCACAGTTCAATATTGCCATCAGATTGGTTCATGTTGTTAGATACGTCAAGGGACGACTCATTGAGCTCCCCCTGTGTATTGTGAGATATGTTGGCAGGAAAGTCTTGAAACTTGGTTGCAACGCTGTAGGCAATCCCATTTATGCCATCAATTTACAGTAAGTTAAGGTGAACCTTGACTCTTCAGCTTTTAAAGATAATCACAGTCTTCAAGGACCACTGAAAAGTTACACCTCTCCCTTAGGCATCCACTTCAAATCCCACCAAATTCTTGGGGACTCCTACCCAATTGTGTTTGAATATTTATCCAAAAAGTTACTGAAAAAGCCCAAGAAAAGCTCTCAAATTAATATTTGTGAAATTATTCTGAAGATGCCCCCTAACCCACCCAGGAGACACCCTGGGTTAAATATCATCTGCAAGAGTGGCCGGGAGCAGTAATATGTGCATTCAAGATAAGTTCCCTCAATTTTAGTTGAGTCAATTTTCCTTTTTGATTCTGTCCTTTCAAAATTTGTCCAGATTTTCCTACATCAAGAAATGCACCCATATTCCCTCATGTTATTGATCAATTATTTTTTTGAAACATTCAATATCCCACCCCAATTCCACCCCCTCCTTTAAATTAATGCAAGAGCTGTAAAAGACCTTGCTTTATCATTCTCTAACCTAATAAAATTCTAAATTTGTTAGTAATTTTAGTAATTTGGTTTTTTCTGTTGTTTTAAAGTGTTAAGTTGATTTCTCTCCCCTCTGACCTCCCTGAAGTTTTTAGTAGCAACTGTTTGGTTGCTGCTAAAACCATGATTTTATTATGGTTGAGAGCAAGGCTTTGTTTTCTAATAACCTTCCCCCAAATTCTTCACAATCATACCCACTGTCTGATGGATACCAAGTGTAACACCAAGCATCTGAATCATGACCAAAGGCACCACCTCTTTAATATTCCCACCCAGAAAGGCTTTTTACTCATATTTTCATATTATTTACAGATTTTCATACCTGTAGAGAGCAATGTGGTATAGAAGTGAATATGTGGAGTGTTACAGCCATGTTGTGCACCTCATTTGCCAGCATGTCTCATGACACACTGGGTTTCAGGAATATTCCAGAAACCAAAAAAAGACATACAAAGGGATCTAAGTAATATAAAATAATTTTATATGGTCTTAAAATAACAAATAAACAGCCCAAACTCCACATAAAGGCCAGAAAATTATCCCAGACATTTGACCCCTGCTCCCCCAGCAAACTTTGCTGCCAGCCAACCCTAATGCTTGCTCCTACACCCAGCCCAGCAATATGTGCTTCATCCAGCAGCTCTCAGCCCACCATGGGCCCCACTTCTTCTACTGGAGCCTAGAAACCCAGAAAAGCTGCCAAATGCAGCTAATTCTCCCATTTGGATTAAATTGAAAATATATTGTGCTAATATCCAAAAATGGCTTCTCACTCCCAGATTGGCATCCTGCAATCTCCAAGTCCCCAGACCACAAACTCAACCTTGTCAAACCTTAATAACAAGGAAATTTCAGAAACCAAGGGACCAGAGCACAAATTATATATTCATGTGAAAGGCCCTATGTCTTCAGAAAGACCTTAAGGTAATACCTGATCAAACAAGTGTACAGCAATCAACTGGGCATCACCTTATAAGGGCAACAAAGAACTGATATAAAATAATGGGCACCCCAATCCAGTGTTTCACTCCTGCTTTCCCATCTGGCATCCAAGTATATAATAAACCCAATCCCTCAGTGATAAGCTGTGCTACTGTTGAGAGAATATTCCTCAATTTTCTATCACATAGATCACTTTTTAGGTTTTTAAGTACATGTAATTTATTGTCTTAGATGCCCCTCCCCAAGACCAAATATCAACTTTCAAATCTTCTCTGCTGTTGTCACAGCATGCCTTGGGATTGGGGGAAATCAGAAATCATTTGTTATGTTTGGGACCATGCCTGATGATGCCAAAGATGCATGCTACCAGGAGCCATCACAACTTAACTCCTCTACTGTGTACATCTGGTTGCCTCTGATGTCTCCTGGATCTATCACAGATCTAGCACTATAGACATCTATGCATTATGGCTTGAACTACTTTAACAGGAACTTTGGTTAATTCAATATCCCCACAAAGGCATTCTGGTGATTCATGACCACATACCTAATCATCACTGTCCTGACAGGCTTCCTGATGTCCAACTTGCTTCCCCATGTATCCTGGCATATACCCCCATCCCTTGAGTATTACACAGGGTCTTTCCATCAATTTGCCCCATGATGTGACTAAGGTTATGGCTTTGCTTGACCTTAGTCCAGAGCAGGATACCATATTTTCTATTTAAGGGTTAGGATCAGCTTATGGCGGCAACCCAAAAACCAAATGTGGGCCGGTGCTGCCCTTTACCTTGATCAATACCACAGGTGTCAAATTTTTGGCCAACCAACAGCCTTCTCCCAAGGGGGTTCAGTCCATAACCATTCTCAGTAAAGCTTATCCCATCACATACCCACTTCATCCCTCTCTTGGACGGCTCTCTCTCCCAACCCCAAGTACCTGGCTGTAGCCAGTTAAGCTGAACCCTTTTAAAAGGTCTAAATGACTTTTCAGAGTTTTTGTCTTATCTAGAGACCATGGCTGATTTTCAGGGCAGCTGGGTGTAGGGTAGTTCCAGGGAAAGGCATGGTCTTCCAGAGAATGGCTCCTGACTTGACTGAACAGAATCAACCTTCCCAAAAAAAGGATGCGGGCTAGTTGCCAGTGGAGCAGAGTCTATTAGTCTCATGAGTCTAGGGAAGAGCACTCCCAGGAACAGGTTGTTCTATATATTGGGTCCTGGTTTGATGGAACAGCCCTGTTAGCTTGGGGTGGGTGATGGTTTCATAGGAACTTGGGGGTGAGGGGTTATTATATTTTTCTTTGAAAGGTGAGAACTGATTTTGATCAACTAGTTTCACCTTAAAATTTGGTAGAGTCCTTGTATAATTTTAGGCCTGAAGTACTGGAGGAGATTTTTTGGGTCCAAAGTTTGTGATATTGTTTGGGTAGGTGTTTTGTGAAGTGAACAGAATCAAAGGGAATCTCAGGTGGTGGAATCAGTAGATTGACTCCCACTTTATCTTGGATTAGATAAGTGGGCTCATCAAGAGCAGAAAGGTTACTGGGCTGGTAGTAATAAAAAAGTCATCATAAAAGAAGGAAATATGTTAGAGAGATAAAGGCTTGTAACTATTCTTATTTGGATATAATGATGTTAACTAATTCTCTGGAGTATTAAGATGTATAGCAGTTTTATCAATGTAATCATTTTTATGGCCCTCTGGGGGTTTTTGCCCCTCTTCATATGCTATCACAGTGGTATATTGTCAAAACAGCAGGTTTGACCTGCCAATAAGGTTCCAAGTAAGCAGGTTTATGACCCGCAATCCGATTATCCAGTCACTCAAAGCCAGACTAGGAAGTTAACTTGAATTTATAAATCCAACAACATGAACAAATGATGATCCCTCACAGTGGATACCTCGTTTTGGCGCTTGACTCATTACCAGGATCAAGCCACCCCCTTCACCATCTCACCATGTGATCAACACTATCATGTTCCTGTTATCCATGATTCACAATAACTATATAATACCTATCTCCCAATAAAGATTATTTTCTAGTTCCTAAATATTTTCCCCTTGTAACTCTGCTAAAACAGCACAGTTACAACAATATTTATAATTTGGATTTCTATATATGCAACCAAGGAGATGAGTAAGGATACCTTTTCTGTCAGGAGTATCATTTTAGCTTATGGGTGGGTTATCTTCAGTCAGTGTTATGTTAGTCACATGTTGCTCATCTTTATGGTCTCTCTGCAGTTTTTTAATCAACTATCTAATCTGGGCCTCTATGGGGGAGCCCTTACAGATGGTGTCTTCCTCAGATGCTCTGCTATTCTTCATTTGGTTATTCTTGACAACCAAATGAAGTTCTGAACAGGTGTCTCTTTTTTGGGACTACTTCTTAATTTGGGGCCTCCAGTGAGGGTTGGATGTAATGCATGGTCTTTTGGGCTTGTGGTGTTCCCAAGGTAGTCTTCAAGGCTCCTGTATAGGTTCTGGCACCCAGGAGAGGACCTACTTCTTCTCTGAGCCAGAGTTCTGGGCTTGGATCTGGTCTCAACCGGTTTTTGCTAAGAATTTCCTTTAAAATTGTGTGCAGTAGTGCACCCAAACTAACATGTGCTGCAGCCTGGTGGTGTGGCACCAGTTTGATTCCCACAGGGGGTGTTCCAGATTTGTTTAACTTGTTAATCTTGGTATTTTTTGGAATCTTTAATCTCATATAGTAGACTGAATAAGCTCGTGGATTTTTGGTGGTTTGTTAATATTTTCAGGAATATGGGGTTAAAAATGTGTAACTTGTGTTTTTTACTATTGAATTCAAAATCTTCAAAGGTTCAATATAATTTTAAACTTATAAAGTGTAAAGTAAAGGGTTATGAAATCTTTTTAGAAATACTGTTGTTCTGTAAAGATAATAAAATTAAGTTAAATATTATTTTTGTTTGTGCTTCAAAAAGCTCTGAAATCTGACAACTTGTCGGAAGTGAGGTGGGAATCTAATATCAAGTTCTGTTTTACTCCAACAACATTTGAATGGGCTTAAATCAAGGCAATTGATTGAAAACACATACTTCAAAAAAGGGACATTAACATATTGCCTACAAATTGTGGAGGTTAAAGATTCAACTGCAAATTTAATGAACATAAAGTCTCTAGATATCAAAAAAAGCTTGGGAAATAAATACAATGATATCATACTACATATTTTAGATATCACAGTTAAGCTATTGTTGACAGAATCACATCAACATCTTCTTATGGTATGAACTAAAATAGAATCATGACTCATTTAGTTTGATTGTCCTTGGCTTTCTGCTTGGCAAGTTTCTTGGCAGCATTCTTGATGGGCGTGAAGTTGGGGGGAGGAACAACTTTACATTTGGCCAGAATAGCATTGATGCAATCTTGATCAGGAACCCTGCGCATAAGCTCCCGATCAATCTCTGAGCACTCTTTGAATGATTGGAAGATATTCATTGCCATTTTGGCAGCCTTTCCCTTCTTCATGGTACCTGGTTGAAGCTTAACTTTAAACTTGAGCTTCGAGAGAGAAGAATATGGGGCAGAGACTGGGACTAAGTACTCAGCTGTTTCCCCTTCTTGGAGCTCACCAACTAAACCATCTAGATTTTCCTGCAAGATCTGAGTTTCCTCCTCATCTAAGATGACAACATTCTCTTCTTCCAAGAGCTGTCGAATCTCATCAGTGTTTTCTTCGTGTGTGGATTTTTCAGGAATGTCAGCTGCAGGGGCATCGATAGCTTCCTCGGTTTGTTCAGGAGTAGGAAGTGTATCCTTGACCGGCTTTGCATTTTGTTCACGAAGCCGCTTTTGTTCAGCCTGCTTCTTGGCCTTTTTGCCCTTGGGCTGTGGTGCACCACTCGATCCAAGGATAGCCATCCTTTCCTGCCTTTCATCTTCATCTTGGTCAGCATACTTTTGCTGAATTTTTTTCTTCTTGCTTTTTGGCCACGGGGGAGAGGTGCACTAGAGGTGCCGCTCTCAGTCTTGGAAGATTCTGTTGGTTTGGTGCCAGAGGCACCTCCCTTTTTCTTGGCACGACGCTCCTTTGCAGACACGTATTTCTTAGATTCCTTCGGGTTAATATCCTGAGCACAGTCCTCGTCGGAGTCAGAATCCGAGTTTGGCTGTTCTTGGAGCTGGTCTGAAGGAAGGAGACCATACTTATCAACCGTTTGTTGCTCTGCCACAGGGGGTTCAGGTTGTCCTTGAGACACTTCCTCTTGGCCACTTTCAGACAGATCCTCGCGAGTTTCTGGCCTATCTAGTCGCACATCTTGATCATCCTTGATATCTCCAGACGGGTCAATGTTTTCTAAGGAGGCTTCGGGGTGCTCTTGTTCTCGACGGAGGCGTGCCTGTAAGCGACGGGCTGCTGAAGGGGAATCCAGGAGATACATCAGACCAAAACCATAGGTCAGAGCAGCGGGTGCCAAAAAGTTCTTACGGCCTCGGATGATGAAGGATCCAGCAGTCAGAAACTCACCAGTGGGTGCAGTTTTAGAAACTTGATTATGGAAAACCCACCAGGCAGAAGTAAGAATCTTGGCATCCCACGCGCGTGACTGACAAATGGACAAGGTGCCCGCCTGGTTGAGTGTCGATGGTGGAACAGCCCCGCCACGTGGGTTTTTGATAACGACTGTCGCAGCACCATGCATGTCAGCGTGGACATAGAGATCTCCCTTGACCATGTATTTCTTAACGATTAGCTCATTTTGTTGTAAATCACGCCCAGCAATGACCAAAAAGCCTTCCGAAGAGACGAACCACATGAACTTTTCGAACCAGAATGGCTTACGCATGCGTGATACACCAACATGTGGTTTGTTCTGCTTGGCAAGATCCAAATCTTGCTGAACCTTGCGTTCGGCATTGCGGAAGGCCGTCTCTGCGACGGCAAGGGTCTTGTCCTTCTTGGCAGTCGAGGCTTTCTTGAGATGATAGTAGCGTGAAGCATTGGCATGAGCTGATAGACCAAGGTCAATGTCGACTTTGAGAAGTGCTGCATCAGATACTGCTTCTTCGTTATCACTATCGTCACTGTCAGACAAAGCTTGAGTCTCTTGGATGGCATGAGGATCGGGGAGAGTCAAGGTTGCTGAGTTTATATGAAGATTAAGAGATGCGACACGCATAGCTAAGTAATTGCCGCGGCGTGCTTCCTCGCGAACCAAATCTGCTAGCTCCTTCCAATCCATGGAAGTAGCAACTAAACTACGCAAGACCATAATTACTTGATCTACTAGTTCTAGGTTTGCCTCGATAGCTGCGGCCAAATGACGATTGTGAACCTCAGCTTGGCTCAGCGCTTCAACGCGCCCCATCTGCTCAGCTTTGATACCCTCAAGCTTTGCATGGGCGGCATCTTCCTGTGCTTGTGCTCGCTGCACCGCACGCTGACCTTCGATGTTGGAGAAGAAGTCATCCAGAGCCTTTACAAACGATGGAAATTCCTTGTGAGGTCGCTCCCGGTGCTGAGTAAAGAGAATGGGATGAAACTCATCGTAGAGCTGTTCTTCATCTTGTCCCGGTTTAGCTTTACCCAAGAGGATATAGCCAGACGACGATTTCTTATCGAGGCTTTCAATAAGATCATCCGCTATCGTTAATGCCGACGCTAGTTGCCGACGGAAATCACTGCCCTCTTCTAAATCCATCGCTGCATCATTAACTGCCATATTGGGGTTTAATCCTGATTCAAGGAGTGCATGCTCAGACAAGGGTGGACCGAACAGACATACACTGTTGACTACTTTTTTAAGAGCATCTTTGCTTTTAGTTTCACGCAGCTCCTGAAGGCGTACTACTACTTTATCAGCAGAGGCAGGTTCAAACTCACGGGACAATGTAGCCAAATCATAGACATCCTTGACTGCGAGGGAAAATGCATTGTCAGGAACAGCCGCCTCCTTCTCAGGCTCCTTTGATTTCTCTTTGGCTTTTGGACCAGCAACTTTCTTGGTTTCTTGAGGAGGATGAGTCTTGACAACTCTAAGCAGAGTCAAGACAGTGAAGTCATGATCAGTCAGAATAACGTTGCCCTAAAAATTAGCTTAACTAATTTGGATCGGTTACCGATGCATAAAATTCACAAATAAGGTGATAGGTCCCAGCGGCTGCCGAACCAGCTGCTGCTGCAAACTCAAACTGGACGATTCTGATCAACACCAGCCTGCCGCACTCCAGTCAGCCTTCTCGTTCTCAGATGCTTCCTGAGTTTCATGCAAAACTGAGAGGGAGTCACAGCCTTTTCTCGCGAAAAATCCGTCAGGTGAAGACGAATGCCGGACTCAACAACCAAATATTCCTTTCGATCAGGCTAGGAAGAGAATGTGAGCTACAGGAATAGAGGCCTAAAAATTTTAAATGTACCTGAGAGAACTTCAAAAGAAAAGTCTTGGAATTAATATCATAAACATTCTGGAGACGAAGTCCAACGATCCTAAGTACATTTAGTTGACCAGAATCAAAAGTATCATTCATATTTTAGATCTTGGTATAACTGAAAATATCAAAGCGCACCATCAAGTTTATTGGTAAATAAATCGAGCATGTTACTTACTTTTCTTGGATATCATGAACAGAGGCCCGGATATCTAAGGCTGAGAATCTTTGTTTCATCGAAAATTTTTATTTATGGCTAAAAAGGGATCTTAGTTTGCTTGAGTAAAGTACCGAATTTAAGGAAAAACAATTGTTGGTATTTCAGGCTGTTTATAGTATAAAGTTATTGAATAGTTATAATTAATATAAGACTAACAAATATATATTATAAAAGCATCGAAGTTTAAAACATCCAGGGAAATATTTAGTACAAGTGAAAATAAATATAGCAAAACGAGGCTTTTAATAAGTATTAGTGGGTGAAACATATGAGGGGTAGCTACATTTTATTGCTATGCTTTAAGCTTTTTAGTCAAAATTTTAAAAGTAGCTTATAACTTTTAAATTTAAAGGCCATTAAATGATTTTATGATAAAGTGCTGTTTAAGCTTTACCTTTGGGAGTATATATAAAACCTGTGACTAGTCTAAAGAAAACCGACTTTCTATCTATTTACATTATACCCCCTGCATAAGCTGTACTTGATTCATGTCGCTATAAATCTTAAACGAAAGCGGAACATTTAGCTGCCAGGCATCTACAGCAGCTAAAAATAGGTCTAGGATCAAGGGCATGCAAACTGCATAATAAAATATCCGATTCTTAACATTGTCCCCCCAGATTGGCCTTAGGGATAGTACTTGCAGAGGAACTTAGCATATACTCAGGCAAACAGACAGGCAACCTCCAGAATTAACTCATACAGAATGGAACATCTCACCATGCTGACAATTTCAAAATTTATTTTTGCTTTATCTTTTATGATTTCAATTAAAAGCTCAAAATAAAATCAAACATTGCTTCTATTATCAATGTTATTTATTTAATCAAGAAAAAAATAATCTTT